>JAQQSK010012998.1:0-11649 GCA_028658325.1 Potorous gilbertii | reverse complement strand
CATCAACATCATCACCATCACCACCACCATCAACATCATCACCATCACCACCACCACCATCAACATCATCACCATCACCACCACCATCAACATCATCACCATCACCACCACCATCAACATCATCACCATCACCACCACCATCAAAATCATCACCTTCACATCATCATTATCATTAACATCATTATATGCTCAAGGATTCACCCATGTTTCACCAGAGTTTTCCATGTCAAAAGGGGTTACAATGGCAGAGTAGGAAGATTAGATTTTGTGTACCCAGAAGCTGCTATGAAGCTGAGAAGACAGGAACCCTGAAATGCTGGGAAATTGGGTCTAAAGATTCCACTGTCTTCTTTAGTACCCAGTCAATGTGATGCAATTGCTCCTAAGAATCAAAGAATAAGACTGTATGGAAGACAGGGTTGTAGTGTAGCCCTATTCAGGACCACAGTGATGATTGATACAGAAGCTAAATGGTAAGCCCACTTGTAATAAGTGAAATCTTATTAGGTGCCAGCAATGCTCTAATGGAACAAGAAAGAAAAATGCAATGGGAAAAATTCACAAATCACAAATAGCAATACTCCTGCCAGAAATTCTTTTGTAAATCAAGTTGGCTCTAACTTACTAAAGGAGGCCAACCATGAGATGATATAAAATGACCTGAAAATATGAATGTTTTCATTATATTGCCAAAATATTATATTTCATTATATTACCAATATATATGTGCTAGATCTTACTAAGAGCTTTTTGTTAATGTTACTCTCAACTTCAAATCATGCAATGAGTTGCAGACTAGCAGATAACTTCAATCCTGAGACCAGATTCAATGACATGAGAACTGAAATCAAGGAGCAACTAAAACCTGAAGAGAGAAGAATAAAAAGTCATTGAAAATCTTCATTTAATGCAAACTCTTAATTATAAAACAGGTGACAAAAACAATGCAATATGGATAGACTTGCAAGAAATAATGAAGAGTAAAATGAGCAGAACCGAGAGAACACTGTATACAGTAACAACAATATTGTTTTAAGAACAACTTTCAGTGACTATGTCATTGTGACTATTATAGATAGATTAACTACAAAGGACATGTGAAAGGAGAGACTATGTGCATTCAGAGAAAGAACTGATAAATGAAAGTGTGCATAGAATGGTTTTACATATGTCTGTGTGTGTGTGTGTATATACAAACTTGTACCTAATGGTAGCCATCTCTAGAGGGAGGGGATAGAGAGGGGAAAAGAGTTCCATAATAACTTTATTATACATTTAAAAGGAATAGCAAGTTCTACATAACAGATTTGCAGTTTAATGTACAATCATCTATTTTCTATACTACTACAGTATGAAAATGCTTGTTTTATTTCTTAAGGTCAGAATAAAATAAATAAATTTGTAAATGGAAAAATATTATGTAGGCTGGATAGAGAGAGAGGGAGAGAGGGAGAGAGAGAGAGAGAGAGAGAGAGAGAGAGATTTCCTATCAAATTTCTTTCGTGATTCAAATGTGGTCTCAATGTCTAAACCAAGAAGAGATAAAGCCAAAAAAAAACTATGTATCAATATACCTAATGAATATTGCACTTATAATGAATAAAATATTAGCAAAGAGACTACACAAATATATTTTTTAAATTATACAATTTGACCAGGTAAGATTTGTGCCAGAAATATAAGGTGGTTGACTTAATATAAGAAAAACTATGAATAGCATAAACTATATTAATTAAAGCTCACATGATTATATCACTAGATGTCCTAAAAGGTTTTAACAATATACACCAATTTATGTTTTTAAAAAATGAAAAATCATAGGAATGATTCAACTTTCCCTTACTGTGATAAATGGTTTTTGTTGTTAAGTCATTTGTTAAGTCATGTTCAACTCTTCATGCGTGCTTGGAGTGATTTTCTTGGAGTGGTTTGTCATTTCTTTCTCCAGCTCATTTTACAGATGAGGAAACAGAGGCAAGCAGAGTTGAAATGACTTGCCTAGGGTCATATAGCTATTAAGTGTCTGAGGTCAGATTTGACAGGATTTCCTGACTCCAGATCTGGCGTTCTATTTGTTGCACCACCTAGCTACCCGGGAATATAATAAATAGGATTGAGCTAAAATTAAAACTTAGCGCTTTCTGTAATAGAGAAATATTACAGGCCTTTCTAATATGTTCAGGGGTAAAGAAAAGGTGTCTTTTCACCACAATTATTCTATATAATTCTAGAAATGCTAACTATAGCAATAAAGTAAGAAAGGGAAATTAAGAGAATAAGCAAAAGCAAAGAGAAAACAAAATTATTGCTTTTGGCTGATAATATAATTTTTTACTTACAAAACCTGAAGTAATCAACTAAAAATTAATTGAAACAATTAACAACTTCATAAAAGTACCAGAAAATAAAATAAGTTGCACAAATCATCAGTCTTTCAGTCTTTCTCTATACAAAGAAGATACAAAGGGAAATGCTGTTCAAAATAACAGCAAAATATATAAAACATTGAGAAGTCCATCTACAAGAGACACTCAGGAATTATATGAATACAACCAAAAAAAACCACTTTTTATAGGAATAAAGACAAACTTGACAAAGGTGTGATATCCAACATATAAAGGGAAATTATTCAAATATATAAGAAAAATAGCCATTCCTCAATAGGCCAAAAGATATTAACTAAGCAGTCCTCAGGAAATGAAAATCAAGTTATTAACAAATATATCCGGGAAAAATGCTCTAAATCATTAATATTAACAGAATTAAAAATTAGGACAACTCTGAGGTTCCACCTCACATCCATTACATTGGCAAAGATTTTTTTAAAAAATGACAAATGTTAAAGTGCTTGTAGGAGGACCAGCACACTAATACACAGCTGGTCAAGTTGTAAATTAATTCAACTTTATTTGGAACTGCCCCCAAAAAACTGTTAAATTGTGCAAGAATTCATTTGTACAAAAGATTCATAATAGTACTTTTGATTGTATCAAAGAACTAGAAATTAATGGAGTGCTTATCAAATGGGGAATGATAATAACTTATCATATATGAATTGACAGAAAAGTATTGTGATGTAAGAAATGAAAACAGTCTCAGAGAAACCCAGGAAGATTTGTATGAACTGAAGCAGATCAGAATCAGGAGAAGAATTTATAAAGATTTTTTTTTTAGTTTTCACCTTTGCTTTGTTTCTTTTATTATTATTAATTTATTTGTTTTCAGTTTTCTACAATCACTTCCACAAGTCTTCGATTTTCTCCCCTTCCCTCTCCAAAATGGCATGCAATCTTATATGGTTTTAATACATACATTCTTATTAAGCACATTTTCACATCAGTCATGTTGCATAGAGGAGTTAAAATGAATGGAAGTCATGAGAGAAAAAAAAACAGACCAAACAAAACACAAGAGAAAATATTCCGCTTCATTCTGTGTTCCAATTCCATAGTTCTTTCTCTGGATGTGGATGGCATTTTGCCTCAAGAGTCCTTTGGGAATGTTTTAGGTCCTTGCATTGCTGTGAAGGGCTAGGTCTACCAGAAAAATTCCTCGCATACTGTGGTTGTTACTATGTACAATGTTCTCCTGGTTCTGCTTGTTTCACTCAGCATCAGTTCATATAAGTCCTTTCAGTCCTCTCTGAAGTTTTCCTGCTCATCATTTCTTATAGCATAATAGTATTCCATTACATTCATATAGCACAACTTATTCAACCATTCCCCAATTGATGGGCATCCCCTCAATTTCCAGTTCTTGACCATCACATGGAGAGCTGATACAAATATTTTTGTATATATGGAACCCTTCCCCATTTTTATGTTCTCTTTGGAATATAGTCCTAGAAGCAATATTGCTGGGTCAAAGGGTATGCACATTTTTGTAGCCCTTTGGGCATAGTTTCAAATTGCTCTCCAGAATCATTGGATTAGCTCACAGCTCCACCAACAATGAACCAGTGTTCCAACTCTCCCACATCTTCTCCAACGTTTATCATCTTCCTGTTTCATCATGCTAGCTAATCTAATAGGTGTGATGTGGTAGAATTTAAGAAGATTTTAAAGCAAAACAGTTCTGAATGGCTAAACAAATTGTGACATATGGATATAATGGGCGCTTTTGTGCCATACAAAATTACAAGAGGTGATATTCTAGATAGTGCAAATGAATGCAGAGTGAATGACTAAAACCTGGAGAATACATTAAGAAAAACAACTTTGAAAGATTTAAGAACTCTAATCGACATGATAATCAACTGTACATACAGTTATGTATGTACATATACCTATGATTAAGTACCTCTGGCAGAGAATTTAAAGATGCAAGGGATAGAAGCACGCATTTTTTGACATAGCCACTGTATTGATTTGTTTTGCTTGTTTATGATTATTTGTTACAAGGTTTCTTTTTTTTCCTTTTCCTATTCTCAGCTTTTAATGGAGGATAATGAAGGTGAATGCTAGTGGTTTAGCAAGCAAAAATAATGTAAAGAAGGTTGGAGGGGGGGGGGTTGTAACGTTTTAAAGTATGAAGAAGAGAAGGAAGATAATAAGAAAGTAGAGACAAGCAGGAAAATTTTGAAAACCATGTGTAGAACTGTACGCTTCAAAAAAACAAGAGGTATGAAATGTAAATCCAGTATTTCATAGAGAATACTCTTTTGTGTTCTACCATGTATACAAAAATACTTTTTATTTGGTGTTTAAGTTGTCTTCTCTAATCTCAACTCCTGAGAATTAATGATAAAGGATGCTTCCCTGATCTTGGCAAAGAAGTAATGAACTAGAGACATAGAATGAAACGTATATTTTCAGATATGATAATTCTATGGATACCTGAGACAGCTTGGAAACTAAAGTGCTGGATTAAGTATTTAACCTGAACTTAATTCTTGCAGAGAAAGGCTGTCTACATCCCTGAGAGGTTTAGGAAATCTTTTCTCTGATGCTATTGTCTAGTCGTTGTACCTACTAATAATCATTAATGTGCCAATTCCATTTAACATCAATTAACTTTCACAGATATTTACTGCAAGGATATAACAAAGACAGAATTATAAACATCACACTCCTGACCAATACCCAAGAACATACTTTCCCCTATATTACCTTTCTTCTTAGGGAGAGTGGGCTCAGACTTCATTCAGTTTCTCTACAGCACTAAATAGTTTCTCTATCAAGCACACTGACAAACAGGCATGGCAGATGGATGGCTGAGTCTGAATTTCTGCTACGTAGGATTGAGTCAAGCATATCTCTTAGGACTTAGCTCCTCAAATTTGGCTTCCTGAAAATTCCAGCATGAACTCCAGCTCCTGAACTTCTGATGTTCACTCTCCTGACCTTTCAAAACTCACATGGTAAAAAGACATTCAAACAAAGTAGGAAGGTGTTTAATAAACGTTTTTTGGATTTAATTGAACTGATTCATTTAGAGTGGCTAAGGCTGCTTCCAGAATCATTGGATGGCCTGTAGTTAGGAGGATGAATTTTCATTAAAAAAGCCTTGCCATTGCATAAGGGTATATAAGAAAGCTGACAGAGCAGTTGGGGCTCCCTTTTCATTTTTCCTGTTCCAAAGGCAGAATGCCCACAACAGATTTAGGTCTTGAGAGGAGGCAGGTTGTGTATGTGTACAGTCTCCCAGCCCATCCAGTAATCAACAATGGCTTACTTCATAGCAGTAGTACAGGAGATACAAATGTATGCTCATAGCTTTCTGAACATGGTTCACAGCACCAGTAAGTTGAAAATCGGCTTTCCCAGCCCAAGAGATGGTGGCAACCAGGGCATTGATGGAGCTCCCACAGAAGGACATGTATGCTTGCCCACATGACCTGAGAGAAATGACCCTAAACCCACCTAAATCTCAGGGTTAGAGAAGGAAAGATTTTTATTTCCTAAGCAGCATAGTCACAAAGCCTAGCCTTCTTTGAACCTGAAAAGGGAAATTCCTTGGATAGCTCCAGTTTGGGGATTTGCTTCATGGGCAAATCAAGTTTGATACTTATATTCAAGGATCACATTTCATTGTTATTTTTAATAGTATTCTAATTTTTTCCTCAATTACATGTCAAGACAATCTTTAGCATTCATTTTTACATTCATTTTTGAGTTCCAAATTTTTCTCCCTCTCTCCTCCTTCCAAAAACAGTAGGCAATTTGATATAGGTTATACAGGAGTATTTCCATGTTAGTCACAATTGTGAAAACAGAACATGGATAAATAGCATTTTCCTTCTTAAGTCCATTGTACTTGCTTTGGATCATTGTGTTGCTGACAAGAGTTGAGTCATTCATAGTTGATCATCACACAATGTTACTGATTCTAAATACAATGTTTTCCTGGTTCTGCTCATTTCACTTTACATTAGTTCATAAAAATCTTTCCAGGTTTTTCTGAAATCTGCCTATTCATCATTTCTTATTGTGCAATAGTATTCCATTACATTCATATACCACAGCTTGTTCAGTCATTCCCCAATTCATGAATCATCAATTTCCAATATTTTGCTGCCACAAAAAGGGTTGCTATAAATATTTTTGCTCATGTATGTCCTTTTCCCTTTTTAATGATCTCTTTGGGGTACAGGTCTAGTAGTAATATTGCTGGGTATGCACAGTTTGGTTGCACTTTAGGCATAGTTCCAAATTGCTCTCCAGAATGGCTGATCACTTCATAACTCCACCAACAATGAACTAGTGTCCCAGTTTTCCCTTATCCTCACCAAAATCATTTTCCTTTTTTGCCATGTTAACCAATCTGATAGGTACAAGATGGTACCCCAGAGTTGCTTTAATTTGCATTTCTCTGATCAAAAATTATTTAGAACATTTCTTCATATGTCTACAGATAGTTTTGATGTCTTCACCTGAAAACTACCCAGTCATATCATTTGACCATTCATCAATTGAGGAATGGTTTGTATTCTTATAAATTTGACTTAGTTCTCTATGTATTTAAGAAATGAGGCCCTTATCAGAGACACTTGCTGTAAAGATTGTTTCCCATACTTCAGCTTTCCTTCTAATCTTGGTTGCATTGGTTTTGTTTATACAAAAGCTTTTTAGTTTAATATAATCAATATAATCAATTTTATATTTCATAATGCTCTCTCTCTCTTGATTGGTCATGAATTCCTCCCTTCTCAATAGATCTGACAGGTAGACTATTCCTTGCTCTTCTAATTTGCTTATGATGACACCCTTTATGTCTAAATCATGTACCTATTTTCACTTTATCTTGGTATAGGGTATGAGATGCTGGTCTATACCTAGTTTGTGTTCTATTGTTTTCCAGTTTTGCCAATAGTTTTGTCAAATAGTGAGTTTTTATCCCAAAAGCTGGGATCTTTGGGTTTATCAAACACTAGTTGCTATGGTCATTGACTACTGTCTTGTATACCTAATCTATTCCACTGACCCACCATTTTATTTTTTAGCCAGGACCAGATAGTTTTGATGATTACTGCTTTATAATGTAATTTGTGATTTAGGCCACCTTCTTTTGTATTTTTTATTAATTCTCTTGATATTCTTGACCTTTTCTTATTTTTTCTAGTGCTATAAAATAATTTTTTGGTTGGTATTGCACTGAATAAGTAAATTGGTTTGGGCAGAATTGTCATTTTTGTTATATTGATTTGGCCTACCCATAAGCAATTGATATTTTTCCAGTTGTTTAAGATCTAACTTTATTTGTATGAAAAAGTGTTTTATAATTGTATCCATATGGTTCCTGAGTTTGTCTTGGCAGGTAGATTCCCAAGTATTATATATTCTTTATAATTGTTTTAAATATAATTTCTCTATCTCTTTTTGCTGAGCTTTGTTGGTCATATAAAGAAATTCTGATTATTTATATGGGTTCTTCTTGTATCCTGCATCTTTGCTAAAGTAGTTAATTATTTCAAGTAGTTTTTTAATTGATCCCCTAGAGTTCTCTAAGTATACCATCATATCATCCACCAAGAGTGATAGTTTTGCTTCCTCGTTGCCCATTCTAATTCCTTCAATTTCTTTTTCTTCTCTTATTGCTACAGCTAACATTTCCAGTACTATATTGAATAATAGTGGTGATAATGGGCATCCTGGCTTCACCCTTGATCTTACTGGAAAGGCTTCTAACTTATCCCCATTACATACAATGATTGGTGATGATTTTCTATAGATGGTACTTATCATTTTTATGGAACACTCCCTTTATTCCTAGCCTCTCTAGTGTTTTTTAATAAGAATGGGTGATGTATTTTATATATATATTTTATATAAAAAGCTTTTTTAGCATCTACTAAGATAATCATATGATTTCCATTCATTTTGTTATTGATTTGGTCAATTATGTTAATGTTTTTCCTAATAGTGAACCAATCCTGCATTCCTGGTAGAGATATCACCTGATCATAGTGAAGGGTCAGACTTTCCAGTCTTTCTATAGAAAGAAGAAACTCTCCCAAGAGGCCCCAAAGACTCAGAGAACAGTGAAAAGGAATCTATGGCTCAGGGAAGGAAGGGACATTGACTTTGCCACTATTGCAGTGACTGATTCAAACAGAGAAGTCTGTGGGGAAAGACTATTGCTTGTTCAGCAGTTCAAAAAGTCTATTTGAGTGTTTTATGTGTTTTCTATGTCTGTTTATGAACTACTACAAGTCCTTTGAGTGCCTTCTGTGTTTTCTCTGCCTATTTATGGGATCCTGTGAGTCCTTTGTGTCTTTTACATTTTCCGTGGGGTGAAATATTGTCTGACACCACATTATTATTTTGAATTACCCAGACACCTAAGCTGTAAGTGGAGATTTCCTAGAGGAGAAGGCATAAGGAACCACACCACAGAGAGAAAATTGTTCATTTGGATTAACCCCCAGGGTCAGACCCAGGTAGTGCCAGCCTCAAGGATCATGGGTCACACACTAAAGCAGAAGATGATTTTATTTTGGTTGGATGTGTAACTGGCCACCCCAGATGTTTGGCTAAACCTGTACCCCCTGGAACCCCATATTAATGTGTACTTTATTGTGCGCCCTGGACCAAGGTTCTGAAATCAGGATCAACCCCATCTAGAGCAGACACAGATGAGAGACTCTCGTCTCCCTATCTTTTCACTTCTTCCCTCTCCCCTAGGATTTCCCCACTCCCTTCATAACTTGTTCTTGATCTTAAATAATAAATGCCAATGCAGGAAAAGTAAAAAATAAACATATATTCTAAAGAACATCTTTGCCCTTAATGAGCTTGCAATCTAAAGGGAGAGTTAACCCACAAAAAGGTAACCATCACAGGGGCATTTTGTTACCAGGCAGGGCAGCAGATGTAAAGTGAAGTAATCTGAGAGTTCAGGTTCTTTCCTCTATAAAGAAAGGCACTGGGGGGACTTTAATACTGTGCCCCACAACCCTCAAAACAGCCTTCCAAGGTCTTGGGAAGTGCTTAAAGCTTAATTCAGTAAGACTTTTGGGAGGACCTTTATTAAAGGCCTCTGAGGTCCCTTTCAACTCTGATAATGTGATTTTTTTTTAATATTTTCTGTAACCAAGGTCTAGACTATGAGCAGACTCCTTCCCCTTGCTCAGCTAATACAGTTTCTTTATGTAGAGATGCTAAGAAGCCTGTTTTCAGGAGTGGAATGTCTCTTTACTACTGCCATGATGATG
The DNA here is from genome assembly GCA_028658325.1 of Potorous gilbertii. Lineage (NCBI taxonomy): Eukaryota > Metazoa > Chordata > Mammalia > Diprotodontia > Potoroidae > Potorous > Potorous gilbertii. The sequence goes on along the minus strand of JAQQSK010012998.1, from coordinate 1,997 downwards.
TGTGAAGAGAGGAGCCTGGAGAAACTTTGAAGCTGACATAGACATGCTATAACTGGGTCCATTCTGTTAACCACATCACTGAGGGGCCTTTTTTAGTTGGCTAGGTAGCCAGAATTGGAGACATATTTAAAATGCTTGCATCATTTTCAGTGGCCTTTTTTTCCCCACATCATTCAGTAATCCCTTCACTCACTCAGTGTCCAGGGAGAGACCATCCTATAAGCAGAAGCCCTGATTTCCCCAATCACCTCTGAGGCCACGCCACCCCAAAAATTGGCCTCATCCCTTGGCCTCTGCATTGCCCCTTTTCCAGTCCAGGTGAAAGGAATAGATTCTCTGACCTTGGGAGTTTAGGAAATTTGGGAGAATGAACCACAGGACTCCAGAAGTTGGAGTCCAGTCCAGTTTTTGCAGCCAAACCCAGTTATGATACTTTGAGGAATGAGGAACAACCTTTGGGTGTGTTGACTTTCTGTGCTCCTTGGTGCAGTGGATAGACTGTGAAGTCCAAAGTCAAGAAGGCTTAAGTTCAGATTTGATCTCAGACACTTACTAGCTGTGTGACTCTGGGCAAGTCAATTAACCTCCATTTGTTTCATTTGCAAAGTGAAGATAATAAGACAGTTCTAAAGAACTCATGATGAAAAGTTCTGTCCATCTCCAGAGAAAGAACTGATGGAATCTGGATACAGATCAAAGCATACTGTTTTTACTTTATTTTTCTTAGGGGGAAGGTTGTCTGTTTTCTTTCATGACGTGACTAATGTGGAAATATGTTTTGCATGATTGCATGTGTATAACCTATATCAAATTGCTTGCTTTCTCAATTGGAAGGGAGGGGATGAAGGGAGGAACAAAATTTAGAACTTAAACTTTTAAAAGAAACAAATGTTTAAAATTATTTTACTTGCAACTGGGGAAAAAATAAAATATGAAATTAAGCAAAAAAAAAAAGAAAATTAAGAGGTTAAAAGGAATACTAGTCACTGCATCCCTAAAAATAGGGGAGGGACCCATCTGGTGGGAGCTGGAGACAATGGCAGTAAGAAAGAGACACTCCACAAACCCCTCAGATTGGAGGGGCTGATGTAGCAGCCTGGCTCCGGGTAAATGGATCTGAGCATTCACACTAAATTTCCTTAAAAGAGTTTCTCCCAGCATTTCTGACTCAGGACTAACTGAGCATAACTCACACTTTTCCAGTTGGGCAGTGAAGAGAAGCTCTGGCACCCAGACTCTAAGCTCCATCTCTGTCCTTTTGTTAATCTTTCCCTTCACAGGTACTTACTCCTCTCTCGATGCTACCATACAAAGTAATTAATACAAATATCTAAAAGTTTGATTGACTGTCCCTGAGATTGAAGAATAACAGAGTTAAAGATATAAGGGGCACAAACATCTAAAATAAAAAAGTGCAAGGATAGATGGTTCCCAGAATAACATTCCTCAATACTTTATCCTCTCCATCAATTTTAAGTGAAATCTCCAGCAGAGTCTATCTCCTAATCTTTAGCCTTTTTCTTATGGTCCTTAAGACTTCACAAAATAATACGTCTTCAAAATTTCCATCTTGTCTTCTCCTCTGTTTCTGCATAGAATTGATGCTAACTACTTATTTTGGGGAAAGAAAAAATAAAATCAGTTCCATCTTTTTTTAAGTTTCAGAGCTAAAGAATACTTATTCTGTGTAAATATGAATTCCAGCATTTCCACATTCCATCACCCTTGTTACCAACCATTATCACCTACTATGGGATTTGTTCAGCTCAAATCTCACCTTCTGCAGGAGCCCTTTCCCAGTGTACCCAGCTGCTTGTGTCTTTCTCTCTGGGATTACCTTCCATCTACTTTGTATTTTCTGCAGGAGGCCTTTCCTGCCCACCTCCACCCACCCCCAATATTTCTAGTGCCTTGCTCTTTGAGATTATCTTACAATTCCAGTACTGTGGAAATACAATCAGGATAACACAAGATCTAGCAACTTCTACATTAAGGGA
>JAQQSK010012997.1:0-11649 GCA_028658325.1 Potorous gilbertii | reverse complement strand
TTCCAGAAATATGTCCTGACCAGCTAAAGAGCATAAGTAAATATCAGGTACATCCTAAATTCCCAATGGAATGCCCAATCCAAGGGGATGCCAACCTTTGAAATATAGAAAGCTATATGTCCAAAATCACTCCATGAGTTTTTTAGCCACTATTGACCCTAGGACACAATTCTATGTGGACACTTTCCCTGCTAGAAGGAAGTAGGAAATCAAGATTCCTGGTATTATTTTAGATGTGAAAATTGAATCTCAGAAAATTGAGGCTCCAGATTTCTCAAAGAACCTATCACCAAGATAACATTTATTAAAAGCAATTATCTGTAGTTTTAAAGGCAATCAGACCTGTCTCAGTGGCTTAAACATTCAGATCTAGAAGGAATGGGCAAAAGTCAGTTGGAAGAGAATTAAAGGTCCCCCTGTATTTTGGGCTCCCAAACCTAGTGACAGTCAGAAAACACCTCTTTTAAAAAATGAAGCTGACAAAAATCCATACACCAAAAATGAAATTTGATCATACCAGGTGCTATGCTAGGTGCTGAGGAAAAGAATAACAAAAGTCCCTTCCTACAAACAGTTTACATTTCAGCCTATCCACAGGAAAAACACGTTTGGTTGATAGGAAACCTTCCCAAATGTGACCCATTATATAATCCCTTGGGAAAACAAGTTATTGTTAAAATCATGATGGCATTCATTCCTTACACATGTCCTTGAGAAACAATCTAAAAGATAATTAATGAAAAATAATCTGTAATCTTGCACCCAGAAAACTGATAATGAGGACAAAAGATGAGAATAGTCAGTATTGAAGTGGCTGGGAATGATGGGTTCTCTAATACATTTTTAGTGGAACTATGGATTGGCCCAACCGTTCTAGAAAATGATTTAAATTATGCTAGGAAAATGACTAACATATGCATGCCCTTAGTCTCAGAGATACTGTTGCTAGGCATATACCCAAAGGAGGTTAAAGACAAAAAGAAAAGTCCCACATACACCAAAATATTTATAGTAGCACTATTTGTAGTAGCAAAGAACTCAAAATAGAATGGATGTTCATCAATTAGGAATGGTTAAACAAATTGTGGTACATGGAACTAATGGGCTATTATCGTGATGTAGGAGGTAATGAATATGAAGAATGTAGAGAAACATGGAAAAGTTTATATGAATTAATGAAAAGCAAAATAAGGAAGACTATCATATGCAAATATGTGTATTATATAATGTAAGTATACTGTAACACCACAAATAAGAAGAACAAAAAATAAGGATATAGAAATTCTGTTATTATAGTGAGCCAACTTTTTCCCAAAGAAAGACATAATTGTAGAATACTAAGCACACTGCCATTCAGTTGATGTGTTGGTGAGTTTTGCTGAACTATTCTATGCTCCCCCTTATTTTTTATATTCTATGTTACAAGGGATGTCTTTCTGCATAAGGGAGAAGGGATATAATTTGAAAATGAAAGTGATGAAAATATCGATCAATTAAAAGAATGAAATTTTTAAAAATTTAAAAGTTGGAATTCTTTATCATCAAGACTGTTGAAATGTTAGAAGGGAATATTGTAATTCCAAATTCTGGGTCGGACACGTGTTAGCTAGGTGACCCCAGACAGATCACTTGGTCTCAATTTCCTTATCTATAGAATGGGCATAGTAATATATTCACTACCTACTCTTCAGGGTAGACCACCAGAATTGCATTTTGTAAACTCCAAAACACTCTCAAGATTTGTGATCTTGTCTATAAGGGTACTCTTTCCAAAATATGGCTCACAACCCATCTGCGTCTTTTCACCTGTGAGTTTCTTTGGAAATGCTAAAGCCCCTTTGTAAATGCAGGTTGTTAGAAGTTCAAAGTTCCTTTTTCACACACTTTTTTGGAAGAAGATTACTTTTAATTTATAGACCAGGAAAGACATAGATTGAAACCAGATACTGACTGTCCCTTGCTTTAAGAAACTGGTTGTCCTAGCTCTTGGTTTAATAAAGCTAATGAGTGTCTAAGGTTGGATTTGTATTCAGGTCTTCCTGATTCTGGGCTGGGCATTCTATCCATTGCATCATCTAGTTGAGCACAGACACACACATGTCCCGAGTACCAAAGTGTAGATTCAAACTCAGCTCTGGTAACGTGGAGCTCTTTCCACTTTGTTATGATGCCTCTGTCATACTGAAATGAACAACTTTCAGGAGTACCATTTACTGATCTTACAGAAAGAGGTACATTTTTTGACATGACCAATGTGGGCATTTATTTTTCTTGGCTATGCATATATGTTGAAGATTTTCTTCATCTATTTTTAAATTGATCATTGAGGGGGAAGGAAAAGAAATATCAGTTGGAAAAATCAATTGGAAAACAATGAAACTGAAATTAAATCGAAAAAAGAACCCCATCTGAGTATTAATGTATGTGGTTTTTTTTCCCTACTAGACTATAAGGTCCATGAAGGTAGAGATTTTCCATTCATTCATTCCACTTCCTGGAGATGTATTTTATAGCTAACTCTTCAGAGCAAATGCATGCATGCATACATACACACACATATATATAACGAATTGTAGTTTCCAAAGTTTTCAAATAAATGAGGAAGCCTACTGCTGACACCTGTCCTTAAACTTGTTCAAGCAGAAGTTATCTCTGAGGTCCCAACGAGGTACTTGTGCCAAAGGCTTGAAAAGATTCAAATCTATTTTCAGAGGAAAATATTAATTCCACCTACAAGAATCCCTGCTGTAATATGCCCATATGGAAGATGACTGTCCTTATGTCTCAGGGACAGCACCAGGCCATCTCATTAACTTTCATAACAAGGCAAAACCAAAAGCTTTTATTAAGTATGTGCTGGGAACTGTGTTAATTACTAGAGATACAAGCTGAAAAAAAAAAGACAGCCCCCTTTACTGAAGGAGTTTAAGATCTAATGGGGGAAAATAAGACACAGAAGGGATCTGGACAGTGGAGTAGAGAGTGGGGTGGAGATATTCCTGTGGAGGCATGAGGTTGAAGTTCAGAAAGTCAGAAGTAAAGGCAAGAGGGGAGAGCAAGTTGGCTGACCTGGACCTGTCCCCAAAGTGAAGGACTCAGGAGGAGAGGGGGAACTGGAACAGAGTAAGAAGGTCGCAGGGGCTGATGCAAGGTAAGGCTATGCAGAAGCATGGTACTAGGACCTGGAAAATTTTCACATCCATCCATTCAGCCACCCATAAATAAATAAATAAATGAATGCATAAATGTATATATGTATATTTATATTTGCATGTATGTATACACACATACACATACATACATACCCATATATGTGTATATACATATATATGTTGTGAGGAAAGTGCTCTGTGCTCAATGCATATGTCGCGGGGGAGAAGCAGTGAGGAGTAGCTATGATGGGACAATGGCTAGAACACCAGACCTGGAGGAAGGAAAACCTGAGTCAAACTTGGCCTCAGACATGTAGTAGCTGTGTGACCCTGGGCAAGTCCTTTAACCTTGTTTGCCTCAGTTTCCTCATTGGTAAAATGATCTGAAGAAGGAAATGGAAAACCACATCAGCATCTTTGCCAAGAAAACCCCAAATGGGGTCAGAGAGAGTTGGACATACCTTAAGTGACTGAACAATATGTGTATATTGTGTATGTATATGTGTGTATAAATATACACACATACATATATGAGATTTTTCTCAAAACATATATGTATGGGTATGGACATTTCAGGTCTCAATACTCCATATACACATATATACATATACATACACACATGTGTATATATACACATACACACATACACATACATACATACATACAGATGGAGGAGGAGGAATCAGCACTATCTATTATTCTTCTCCCAGATCTGCTTCTAACATGACATATGTATATGTATACATACATGTATATAGGTATATATGCACACATATTTGTGTGATTCTATATACATGTAAATGGAAATAATATATAAAATACATATGTATATATACAGAAAACCACATGTATATGTGTATATATATGGATATATACTGACATATATGTATATGCATACATATGTATGCATTAAGTATGTTCACCACAATAACTCTGTGAGGTATGTAGTATAAATATTTGCATGACCTTTTCTAGATAGAGAAGTTGAGATTCAGAATGTAAAAGGTCTTGTCTAAAATAACACAGCTGGTAACTGCCTGATTAGGATGCAAGTTGTGGCCTTAATGACACATGGCCACTCACATCTTTGCTCTAAAGTGTACTGCTTTTGCTCGGATCAACTTAGTATAGATGCACTCCTGGCTGATCTGGAGTTGAGATAATTCAATGACAAATTGGCTGCTGCCAACTTAAGTGAAGAGGTTCACTTAAGGCATCTGATATTTGAGAAAGGCAGCCTAATGGGTACGTTAACTATTCATTCATATGGATTCCCTGAGTTACAGCCCTGGACTTAGACCACCAGAAAGCAAAACACCTGGACCACATTATCTCAGTCCCCTGCAGAATTGCCCTTGCTGAAACACAATTTTGTGTTATCTCCTCAGTCTCTACTCTGGGGGTTGATATAAGAATTGTCCATTCGAAGAGCTTTTCTCAGTCTTCAACTGCAGTCTGTGTCACAAATCATGGAAGGGATTAAGTATCTATCAGCAGGAAGGCTCCCCAGGTATTAACCATCCTAAAGTCGGACTGGGAGAGATCATGAAACTGGAGAGATCACAATACCTGTATGTATCCTGAACTGAGCAGTTGAAGACAAAAATATGTAATGGATGATACTGACTCATGGTGTCTAAGCTCCCTAATATAATTAAATTCATTCAGAAATATTTTTTAAGCATCTCCAACATGTAGAGGCCAGTACTAGGCCCAGTACAAAGTTTCAAAAAGTCATAGTTTCTGCTGTCATGAAGCTTATATTCTAAATAGGGAGACAAAGCACATATGAGCACCAAGGATCTGTGAATTCATAGAGTCATAGGTCCTAAAGGGAAAGCAACCTTAGAGACTATCTAGTCCAAACCCGTCAGTTTTAGAGACAAAGGAAACTAAGGCACAGAGAGATTAAGTGAAACCACACAGGTAAGTGACAGGTGTGACATCTGAACCCAGGGTCTCTGGCTCCAAAGCCAGTGCTCTTTTCACTGTACAAATTCCCTCTCATCAATAGGGCTCTTCCCTCTACCAATGCAGAACACAAATTATCCATAATTTCGTTGTCGTCAAGAGTAATTATGGTAGAAAATTCTGTCATACTGCAGTCAACTTGATGATAACCCCTAGAGAATTTAGTTAGACCAGTCTTTTGATAGCATGTTGTTCAGTTGTTTCACTTGTGCCTGACTCTTCACGAGCCTTTTTGAGATTTTCTTGGTAAATATACTGAAATAGTTCACCTTTTCCTTTTTCAGCTCATTTTACAAATTAGGAAACTGAGACAAACAGGTTTAAGTGACTTGCTCAGGGTCACACAATTAATAAATATCTGAGGCCAGATTAGAATTCAGGAAGGTGAGACATCCTTACTCTATCTACCCAACACTCTATCCATTGAGCCACTTAGTTGCCCCTTTGATACCATATAGTTCATCATTAACTCAAAAGTTTCTCAAGCTTGGTAGGATTCTCAAAATCCTACTCTCTGTTTTACCTTTGAAAATTCATATTCGTCTCTGAGATATGATTAGACAAGTATGTAAATAGCTATAACAGGCAATATTGCGTGGTAAATGCATTCTAGAGGAATGAATTAAGTGTCACATAAAGTTGAAGGGGAAGTTCACGACCAACAACATGTAGCAGGGCCATGAAGGAAGTGCCTCTTGAGGTGGGCTTTAAGGAAAGGGTAGGAATATGAAAGTGAAGAGAAAGATGGAGGACATTCCAGGCATGATAAATGAAATCGGAAAAGGAGCAGAACAGTAAAGAAGCAGGAATATATAGAATGATCTCAGGGATGAAAAAATAAATAATGCATTTTGACTGGAATAGAAAATGTGCAATGGGGGATAGTATGAGAAGGGCCTGGAAATGCAAGATGGCACAAGATTGTGAGGGACCTAGAGTGCCCTGATGCACATGAAAAATTCATGCTTGAGCCTAGATCCAAGACAAATTTTGTCTCTGGATAAATCTGTATGCCTTTACTTTGTCAGACAATGAATTCTCTAACTCAACCTGCTTTTTCCCTTTTGCCTGAGATGCTAGGAAACTCAGAGTTGAGATTACAGCTAATACTTAGATCATCTCAAGTGCCTACTAACTTCTACTCCCTCTACTTTTCTTAATTGGTCTCTGTTTAACTTTTATTCCAAATGTTTTGTATTATATTACTTTTAATTTTATAAACCACCTCCAGATCCTTTTGGAAGTAGGCGTAGTATAAAAAGCAATAAGAAAACACAAGGAGCCAGTGCCCTAGATAGCAGAAAGAAGTATTAGAAAGTTATTACCTGCTTCCTCTTTCCCCCATGTAAATTAATATACTGACATTCCATTCTCTCCATCAGTCTCTGGTCAGTTTCATGGTTTGAATTAACTTTCCAAAGTTTGACAAGGATATAATTTCTAAACCTTCTGCAAGAAGCCTTTCCTGATCCCCCTTCCTTCCCTCTGTTAATTATCTCCAATTTATTATATATATGTATATATACATATAAAATTTGTACAGAGTTGTTTTCATGTTGTTTTCTTCATTGAATTATAAGTTCCTTGAGATCAGCAACTATCTTTTGCTCTTCTTTATATACCTCTAGCCCTTAGCACAGTGCATAGCACAAAGTAGGCACTTAATCAATGATGATTGCCTGATTGACTGTTACTAAGATATCCAGCAATTGTATGACCTGGAGCTACACTGATGAACTCAAATCAAGTTGTTGTTTTTATTGGAGTAACAAAAATGCTTTTCAAAACAATTTCAAATGAATCACTTGCCAGTTTTTCTTGCATGTGTCCCCTCTTCAATTCCCATTTCAACATCATTATTTAGAATTCATAGGCTCCCAAAGTGGGTAATGCTACTCCCCGGGGTGGGGGTGGGGTGCTGGACCGATCCAGGGAAGGAAATAGTAGTCTCAGGTGATGCCAATTTTAAAAAATTAAGTAAGAAAAAAAATAAAGTAGATTTCCAGGAAGTATTAAGTAATCTTCTTTTTGCAAAGGGGATGGCAGGTCAAACAAGTTTGGGAACCTCCAGATTCTTGATGGGCTCTGATCATGTCACACCTTACTAACATCCTTCAGGGTTGCCTATGAAACAAGGCATAAACTCATCAGGTTCTCCAATCAAGCTCCTCCAGTGCTTTATCTCAACCTATTTTCTAACCCAGTCTCACACATTGGTCTTTTATGAAGCTATGCTAGGAGTAGTTCTAGTCAAATTAGTCTTCTACCTATCTTCTCAGGCTTTTTGTACTCCAGACATTTCTTCTTCCATTTTTCTCTCCTAGAATGTATTCCTTGCAACCCCTCTACCTAGAAGAATCACATTTCTTCTTCAAGGCCTAAATCAAATTCCATGTCCTTTATGAATTTTTTTTTGGTCACTCCAGTCAACAGTGATTTCTCATTCCTCTAAGAGCTTAGCAGCATCAATGATAGCTAGCACTGATAAAAAAACATTTTAAAGTTTGCAAAATACTATGTTTACATCTCATTTGAGACTCACAATCATCTTATGACATATGTATTTCAGAACTGGTTATCCCCATTTACAGATAAGGAAATGGAAGCTCAGAGACATTAAATGGTCAAACAGCTAGTCAATGCCAGAGCCAAAATTTGGATCTGGATCTTCCTGACTCCGTGTTTAGCAAGTAAACAGCACACATTTATGAGTATTTACTCTATAACAGGTATTCTGCTTAAGTTCTGAAGACATAAAGAAAAAGCACAGTCTACTCAACCGTGCTACCATTTCCAATATATCAGAGAAGGACAGGCAATCCAACTCAAAATGACAGTGTGCTTCAAGCTGCCTAAACTGATTTCCATATGCCAACCCTGTGATAATAGTTATTAATAAAAACGAACATTTCCATGGTACTTTAAGGTTTACAAAGTGCTTTACAAATACTCTCTCATTTGATGCTCACAACAACCCTGAAAAGTAGGGTCTACTATTCTCATTTTTACAGATGAGAAAACAGACAAAGGGGTTGTTACTGGTCCAGAGTCATGTAGCTAGTAAGTGTAAGTCAGGATTTGAACTCAGGTCTTCCTGGCTCCAAGTCCAGGATACAATCTGCTATACCAACAAGCAATATAAATATTACTGCCTTCTTTGGGCAGGTGAGGCACCTAAGACTTAAAAGAGGAAAAATACCCTCCCCAAGGTCAAAAAGCTACTAAGTATAACAACCAGGATGTGAAGCTATTACTTTTTTATTGATATATTTTTGTATTTACATTGCCTTCATTTCCAAATATATCCCATTCCCCTCCTCAGAAAAAGATTCCTCACAACAAAAAATAAAAAAAGGGAGAAAAGAAAATATTTCAGCAAAAGTAATTAACATCAATAAAGTCAGACAGTATCTATAATATATGATGAAGTATCTTTTCCTGACTTCCAGTCCAATGATCTTTCTATCACATGATAACTGCTTCACAGGGGCACAGCAATGGTATAGAACAGAACAAAAATCCAGAGGCATTCAGAAGAGGAGTCATGGGCATCAGAATATAAGTAAATACAGGTATGATGGTAAAAATGGATAAATAAGATCCAGTGTCAGGCAGAGAAGGGGCATTGAAGTGATGGGTCACACAAGTCATGGTAGAAAAGCAATGCTAGGAAGGATTCACAGCCAAAAGTTGTCATGGTAACAATCAATCTGGTCATGACAGCAGAAGATTAAGCAAGATTCAAGGTCAGACATTTCTAAGCCATCAAGGTAACACAGAGAAAAGAATAAGTTTGTCAAACAGAGGGAATTATTACCTTGACAGTTCATTAAGACTATAAGCTCCTTAGGGGCAGGATCTATATTTTTTTAACCTTTGTATCCTCAGTGCCTAGCAGAGTGTAGATGCTTAATAAATGATTGTTAAATTGAATCTAAAGAGAAGAGATACCCAATTGTGTAGCAGGAATTCCTCAGGACCACTCTTTTGGGTACTTTTAACAGGGATTAGAACTAAATGAGGATATTTTGATTTTACAATTTTGTTCAAATTTGATACTTCAATATTTCAAGTATATATGCTTTCATTTGTGTGGATGCACCTTTCATAGGTAAAGACTGCAGTTTCTTCATGTCTTAGTAGACATTATCAGTGCCAATATGGCAGAGCAGAAGCAACCATGCAGCTGAATTCTCCCAATATTCACTTCCAAACAGCTTTAAACTAACAAGTCAAATTAAATTCTGGAGCAGTATAGCCAACAAAAGATAGAGGTAAGATATTGTTCTAGCCCAAGACAAAGTAGGAGGTTAACGGAAGAGGTGTGTGATATTGGGATGGGGGCCAGTCCAGAGCACACATAGTGGTAACACTAGAGATGGGCCTTGGAGGAGATTATGACAATAGCAACAGTTTAGGGAACTCTCAGCCCAAATATAGTAAGGGGACTGGGCAAATCGTTGCTATGAGATTACAGCACATAGGAAAATGTGGGATCCCGAGGTGACACTGGCAATAGGATTAGGTATTATTTATCAGTTCTATTGCCCATATGCAATTCTGGGTCACAGTTCCAGGGTGAAGAGGAATGTCTGTAGTCAGTCACAAGAGAGCATAGACCCTGATCAGAGCTCCCAGGTCTGAGAAAAAATTTTAGTGCTTTTGCAGGATAGGAAGCAAGGACCCTTCCTGGCTAAATATCAAGAGAGCAGTAACCAAACCTCTCCCAGGATAACACCATCTTGGAAGTACTGAAAACTTGCAGACCTACAAAACTAACTCTGAAAACAACAGCAAAAAAAAAGTCTGAAACTTGACACAGTGCCTCCCCAGTCCCAGGTAAGCAGATCCCAACTTTAACTTATGGTTAAAAGTTCAGAAATAGACTGGAAAAATGAGCAAACCACAACAACAAAAAAGAACCAGACCATAAAAAGTTACTACTGTGTTAGCCTATTTTTAAAGGTATTGTTTTCTTCAGCATTTTTGGGGTCTCCTTTAGCAAGCTGTTAACTTGCTTTTCATGATTTTCTTTCATCACTCTCATTTCTCTTCCCAATTTTTTCTCCACCTCTCTTACTTTATTTTCAAAATCCTTTTTGAGTTCTTTGAGCCTGAGACAGTTGCATATTTATTTTGGATGTTTGGGATACAGAAACATTGACTTTTATGTCTTCCTCTGATGGTAATCATTCTTCCTCATCTGAAAGGATGAGAGAAAATACCTGTCCACCAAGAAAATAACCTTCTACAGCCTTATTTTTTTCACTTTTTTGGGCATTTTCCCAACCAGTTACTTGACTTTTGGGTCCTTTGTCAAGAATAGGGTATACTCTGGGGACCTGTAAGTTCTCAGTTCTTCTAAGATGGCACAATCAAGCCTGTACACTTGTCTGGGAACAACCAGAAACTTTTCTGCCCGGAATCTATGAGTAGTAGAATTCCCTCTCCACAACTGCCTCGCCTCCAGTTCTGCCACACCTGCACTCAATTTCCTCAGGGGCTTTAAACTGAGCCTCCAGCAATGGAGGCTGGCTGCTGCCTGTGGTGGCCATGGCAGCCACTGCTGCCCTTGCTGCTGCTGCTGCCTCTGCCACCACCACCTGGGGCTGGAGCTGGTGGGGGGGACCCTGGACCCTTCTCAGCCAGCTGAAAAAGCCCTCTCACTTAATTCTGAAGCTGCTTTGGAGCCTGTGGGTTGAGAGATCTGGGAATCTCTACTGCTGCTGGGGATTCCACCCCCAAGCCTGTTCCAGACCTGCTCCTCCTGGTGCCAGTGCCACATGGCCAAGGCTAGGCTGCACTCTACTCTGCATCCAATGAGACAGACCTTTCCTCTTGGCCTTTCAGGTGACCCTGAGCTGAAACTCTCCTTCACTCCATCATTCTGTGGCTTATGCTGCTCTAGAATTTGTTGAGTGTCATTCTTTATAGGTATTTTACAGACTGTGGGGGAAGAGCTAAAGTATGCGCATAGTTCTACTCCACCATCTTGGCTCCACCCCCAAAAGTTACTATTGTGGAAGGGAAAAATCAGGACACAAAGAAGGAAAATGTGAAAACAAGCCCCAAGAGAAATGAAAATTGAAATAAGCCCAACAGGAATTCTTGAAAGAGATAAGAGTATTAAGGAGAAATTGTGTGTGGGGGGAGGGGACTAAGGGGATGAGAGTGATACATGAAAATTATGAAAAGAGAATTAATAGTTTGACAAAAAAGACACAAAAATACTGCATAAAATAATACCTTAAAGACAGAATTGACCAAATGATAAAAGAGGCACAAAAACTCGCTGAAGAAAAGAACTCCTTAAAAAGCAAAATTAGGGAAATGGAAAAAAGGGTACCATAGCTAATCATTAAAAAAAATAATAATTCCTTAAAAACTAGAATTGGGCAAAAGGAGACTAATGCCTCCATGAAGTGTTGAGAAACAATATAGTCTAGTCAAAAGAAGAAAAAAATAGAAGAAAATGTGAAATATTTGATCAGAAAAACAATTGACTTGGAAGAAAAGATTGAGGATG
>JAQQSK010012996.1:0-11650 GCA_028658325.1 Potorous gilbertii | reverse complement strand
GCTTCAGTTCAGCCATCTTTAAAAACGGAATAATAGTACTACCTATCTCCAATGGTTGTGGTTTGGATAAAAAGGGGATAATTAGTACACTGCATTTTTAAAATCTGAAAGAGGGACATAAATGCTATGTAGAAATATATAATATAAAATCCAACTGATTTTATAAATTAATATAATGTAGAAATAAATTATATATACACACACGTCAATCACATATATGTGTGTGCATATATGTGTGAATGTGGAAATTCAATGTGTATCTATATTAATGAAATTATATGAAGGAGCAGGTCGAGGAGTGGAGGTTGGAGAAGTGAAAATTGTTTACTCTCAAGGAAGATACTCTTACTCTGAGGAAGGAAAATAACAATTTTTAAAGTCATTGTCATTTACTCTAGATACAGTGTGATCTCACAGTGACAGAAACCTGGGAGAAACAGAAAAGTCAGCAAAGGCACCTGGAGGGACTGCAGCATTGCCAGGCCTCTAAGGGATGAGAAGACTATGATAGCATATTTCTGACCTAGGACGGCCCAAGTCAGGCTGCAGCCTGTCCCTATTGTTAACTATAGAGTTTGAACATTTAAAACTCAGAAAACAGCAGAAGCTTCACATCAAAGCTCAGGGTGTTCTTTTGTTTCATCGTTTGTTTAGACCTCAGAAAGTGATGGAGAACATGTCCTTAGTGCACAGTAAATTTTCGCCACATCCTATTTTTCAGAGAGCTATTCATTAAACCTTTACAAATATGTGGAGGCAAATTGACGAAATATGATGTGAAGGGAAGGTCCTAAGCAAATGCCCATTGTGTGGTTGCCATAGAATCCAATTCCCTCCGTAGAGATACACGAAATGATTCCTGGATTGCTAGATGAATATGCCTCCATCTCAAAGTGCTAGGTACAAAGTAGTCACCACATTCCCAGTCGTCTTTATGCATAAATGTGTGTGAGTTTGTGTGTGTGTTTGTGTAGAAAAATATATACATAGATCAATCAATCGATATGGACATATACACACACACAGAGACAGAGATGTATATGTGTATGTATATGTGTGCAAGTATGTCTGTATGTATGTACGTACATGTGTATGAATTTATTCCTAAATGAAGATCTCAAAAAGGAAACAACAATCACAAAGAACCAGTATGGCTCCATCAAGAACAAGTTAGGCAGCATTACTTTGCTGTCTTTGTTTACAGATTTACAAAACTGATAGATCATATGAATACTCTGAATATAATTTGCTACCACAAATGGCCATTGTGTCAATACCTCCTATGGACAGCTCCCCTTCCTTCCACTAGGTCGTTTTATTACTCATTATGATTCTTAGTTTTAAGGTGAGTAACGAATATATATTTACCACTAAACCAAATGAAATATGAAATTTAATTTTTATATTAAAAGTATATCACATTTTTAGACTTAAATTTAATAGATTAAATCATCCCTCATTATTCAATAAAACTTGAGCTTGCAACCCAGTGTATCAAAGTTGTATAAAATAGAGAAACGTGTATTTTTCGTCATATATACCTCACATTCTTTCTATACTTTCTTTGTGCATGTGCAAATTTGTGTGTGCATATCCGTGTGCTTGAAAACAGGAGGGCTCTGGTGGTTATTCAAAGAAAAGTGTTCTCTGAGGCATTGGTTAAAGAATTGATAACTTGTCAGTTATTGTCATATAAATGATGGATGTAGGTAACTCGGGATGAAATCTACTTTAACACTTATACATTGAAAACAACCATTTATGATGCCTGGATTTATTTTTATTCTATTTATCAACTGTAGTGTCAGTATGGTAGGTATTTCTTTATTCCATGTGATTTAAGAAGCCTGGGATATCTATCTGTCAATCTACCAATCTATCAATCGCTTGATTGATCGATCGTTCTCTCTATGTGTCTTAGACCTGTTACGCATATTAAGGGATAAGAACATAGCAATTATATTCCCTCATAAAAATAACAGAAGGGGTGGATTCAAAGAGCTATGGAAATATTTGCGTGAATGGAAATAGAGAGCAGTAATTCTAAACAGAATAATATATAAAGTGATTACTGTGTAAAGAAAAACAATTTTGAAAGAAGTTAATAGTCAATGCAATTAAACGCCAGTGAATCATGAAAATTTTTAAACACCTACTATCCATTAAAAATTCTGCACAGTGCTAAGAATATTTAGTAGGACAAAAGGCAGTCCTGAACCTTAAGAATCTTCGTAAGGGGAAACATAACATGCAAATGTCTATGTCCAATCTACAGATAGAATATATGGGAAATGAACAAACCAAAGAAGGCCCTGGAATTGGAGAACAAGGAAGGCTGAAAAAGAAGAACGAGGTTATCCTGTAGATACTGGTTGCTCATTTAGAAAGAGAGGCAGAATACTCTCCATTTCATTGTACAGGTGAAGAAACAGAGACGAATAGTGTTAAGTGGCTTCCAAGGGTCACACACCTAGAAAGTGTGTGAGGTCTGATCTCAGCTCTTTCTGACTGAAAGCAGAGCTTTCTATCTGTTGTCACCTAACTTTTTCACTTTCCCTAGGTACCCTAATATACCGTGGCACTTGTAGAAAAAGAGTAATTGAGCTTGGAGTCAAGTATTCAAGCATCTAGTAGGTTGAAGGACAGATAAACAAGTGCCTATAATAGAACCAATCAATAGGGAGAGGAGATGACATTGCCTTCCAAACCTACTGGTAAAAAAAAAAAACTTTTGCTGAGGTCGATAATCAAATTCAATTACATTCCACAACAGAGAAATAAACCAGAGAATAAAGACTAACAGGGTTCCTAACTGTCTGGCTCTAAGCAATGAATACATCACACATCGACAAAGGGATTCAACATTCTGACTACACATCCATAGTTACCAGAGAGAAAAGCAACAACATGTAGGTTTTCATGTTGAGGGAAGAAGGTAGCTTTCCTTAATAGCTTTCCAGAATCCCATCTATCACAAACAACTTCTTCAAAAGTTTAACCCCCAGAACAAACCTCACCTCATAATATTTGTATACTTTTCAGAACCAGAGGGCATCCCAAACATTGTAACCCAGTTCTTAATTAACCTTTAACAAAGGATGTACATTTTCTTACAAAATAATCTTCGTTTAATCAAGTTCCCCTTGATGGACCCACCTGAGGTCTATTAATGAGTGAAGAAGATCTTTATATTAAAAATATGTAATATTATTTCAAGTTTTAAGATGTGATATGAAAGTCAGTGTAAGTGATGATGATGGTAATAATGGTTTTGATGATGATTGGGAGGCACATTACTGGAACATTGTAAAGATGGTCAGAAATATCCAAGTTTTCCAGATATCCTTCAAAGACAGTCAGAAAATGAACAAAAAAATCAATGTAAAGAAGCGAATGTAAAGGAGGAAATTAGTTATCCTCCTAAGATGACTTGAGAGGATGTCGCAAAAGACAGATATCCAAAGGTTGAAGTTTTACCTGAGTGAAGTGTAGACATGTTGACTGAATTAAGGAAAAATGGGCCCTAAGTACAACTCCTTTGACAAGCAGTCTAAGTCTCCAAAAATTTCAGCTCAACTCACACCTCATTCCCTGGCTCACTCACTTTCACCTCACAAACATTCATCTAGGAGGGAGGAGCCAAGATGGTGGAGTACAAAGACTCACATATGCTAGCTCCGAACCCACAGCCCATGGATTTCCTTTAAAAAGAACTCCCAACAATTTCTGGAGCAGTGGAAGCCACGCAGCAACAGAGTGAAGGACATTTATGTTCCAGAGAGCCCTGAAAAACCAAACCTAGAAGTCCATCATTTACCAGGCTGGAGCGGAGCCTAGCCCTTTCTTGGCTGCGTGGCACTGAGAGTAACAGATGAGAGCAGGCTTCAGGGACAGAATCTATGGCAGGTTTCAGGGACAGAATCTATGGCGGCCACAACGGTCCATCCACCCAAAAGCACACAGGTCAGTGAGAGCGACTTCTGGGATGGCTGAGAGTGGAGTAGGGTTTCTCCATATCTCAGGCCCCTCGTGAGGCAGCAGCAGAGGTTTCGGAATCTAGAGGGGCAGCAGCAGAAGCTGTGGTGGCGAAAGGCTCCGGGAGCAGGGAGAAGCTGAGCTCCATTACTGAATGTCTCCGCATAAACCCCCAGAGGGAACTGAGCCTGTGAGGCAGCCCTGCCCCAACCTGAGCACCAGAACTTAAGGTCGCATTTAATAGCAGCCAGCCCAGCCACAGAAAGCTCTGAGGCTGAGGAGCAGCATTAGAATTTCAGACCCCAAGCACTAGTTGGGCAGAACTGGGCAGGTGGGGAAAGGAATTTCAGAAGTCAAGTAACTGACTGGCAAAAGGGAAAAAAAGTAAGACCATAGAAGGTTACGTTCTTGGTGACCAAATGTTTCCTCCTTTCCTTTCTGATGAGGAAGAACAATGTTTATCATCAGGTAAAGACATAGGTTTCAAGGTCTCTGTAACCCAAACATCCGAAATAGATATCCAATGGGCTCAGGCCATGGAAGAGCGCAAAAAGGATTGTGAAAATCAAGTTAGACAGGTGGAGGGAAAACTGGGAAGAGAAATAAGAGAGATGCAAAAAAAGCATGAAAAATGGAACAATACCTTGATAAAGGAGACCCAAAAAAGTGCTGAAGAAAATAACACCTTGAAAAATAGGCTAACTCAATTGGCAAAAGAGGTTCAAAAAGTCAATGAGAAGAATGTTTTCTAAAGCAGAATTAGCCAAATGGAAAAAGAGGTTCAAAAGCTCACTGAAGAAAATAGTTCTCTCAAAATTAGAATGGTAGAGGGGGAGACTAATGACTTTCTGAAAATCCAAGAAATCACAAAACAAAACCAAAAGAATAAAAAAATGGAAGAGAATGTGAAATCTCTCATTGGAAAAACAACTGACCTGGAAAATAAATCCAGGAGAGAAAATCTAAAAATTATGGGACTACTTGAAAGCCATGATCAAAAAAAGAGCCTAGATATCATCTTTAATGAAATTATCAAGGAAAACTTCCCTGATATTCTAGAATCAGATGGCAAAGTAAGTATTCAAGGAATCCACCAATCACCGCCTGAAAGAGATACAAAAAGAGAAACTCCTAGGAACAATGTGGCCAAATTACAGAACTCAGAGATGAAGGAGAAAATATTGCGTGCAGCTAGAAATAAACAATTCCAGTACTGTCGAAATACAGTCAGGATAACACAAGATCTAGCAGCTTCTGCAGTAAGGGGTTTAAGGGCTTGGAATAGGATATTCCAGAAGTCAAAGGAACTAGGACTAAAACCAAGAATCACCTATCCAGCAAAACTGAGTATAATACTTCAGGGGAAAATATGGTTTTTCAATGAAATTGAGGACTTTCAAGCGTTTTTGATGAAAAGACCAGAGCTGAAAAGAAAATTTCAGTTTCAAACACAAGAATGAGAAGACATATGAAAAAGTAAACAGCAAAGAGAAGTCATAAGAGACTTACCAAAGATGAACTGTTTGTATTCCTACATGGAAAGACAATATTTGTGACTCTTGAAACTTTTCAGTATCTTGGTACTTGGTGGGATTTCACACACACTCACACGCACACACACATGTACAAACGTGTGTGCACACAGAGACACATACACACATGCACACACACACACACAGACATAGAGCACAGAGTGAATTGAATAGGTGGGGATCATATCTTAAAAGAAATAAATGTAAACGGTGAGAGAGAAATGTACTCGGAGGTGAGAAGGTGAAATGGAATGGGGAAAATTATCTCTCATAGAAGAGGCAAGCAGGAGATATTTTAGTGGAGGGGAAATGAGGAGGAAAGCTGCGAAAAAACATGAAGTTAACTCTCATCACATTCGACTAAAAGAAGGAATAAAAGGCACACTCATTGTCGTATGAAAACCTATGTTACAATATAGGAAAGTGGGGGAGAAGGAGATAAGCAGGGTAGGCGGAATGATGGAAGGGAAGACAATGGGAAGAGGGAGCAACATGAAGTCAACACTCGGGGAGGGGCAGGATCGAAAGAGAGAATATCATAAATGGGGGACAGGATAGGATGGAGTGAATTATAGTTAGTCTTACACAACACGAATATTATGGATGTCATTTGCAAAACTATACAGATATGGCCTATATTGAAATGCCTGTCTTCCCAAAGGGAATGGGCGGGGAGGGAGGGAAGGGAAAAAGTTGGAACTCAAAGTTTTAGGAACAACCGTCAAGTATTGTTCTTGCTACTAGGAAATAAGAAATACAGGTAATGGGGAATAGAAAGTTATCGGCCCGTAGAGGAAAAAAGAGAAGGGAGGGAGGATAGAAGACAGGGCAGATTGGTGATAGGGGAAATTAGAATGCTCGGTATATTGGGGTTGGGGAGAGACAAATGGGGAGAAAATTTGGAACTCAAAATTTTGTGAAAATGAATGTAAAAAGTTAAATAAATAAATTTGTATTAAAAAAAAGAA
The DNA here is from genome assembly GCA_028658325.1 of Potorous gilbertii. NCBI lineage: Eukaryota > Metazoa > Chordata > Mammalia > Diprotodontia > Potoroidae > Potorous > Potorous gilbertii. Next base: position 5,175 of record JAQQSK010012996.1, on the reverse strand, counting down.
ACTCAAGAAAATATTGATAAGTGGTCCAAACTATAGAAGAAGAGCCAAGAGAGAAGAGGGTCATGAACACAGAGGTGGGAGAAACAATCGGCAAGGGGAGAAAAGTTAACAGTCTCAAATGCAGCAGAAAGATCAAGAAAGATGAGGACTGAGAAACGACCATTGAGTTTTATCGATTAAGTGACTACAGATAACAGTTTTAATTGGCATTTGAAATGAGACTCCAAATTCTAAGGTATTTGTGACTTTTATTTTTGAGAGAATGTTAGGATGTGAGGGCAATAAATATAAGGCTTTTTTTTTTGGAAGTTTGTCAATGGGAGGATAGATACGTACGACGTTATTTTGAGGTAAGATCAAGTTAAATTTGGTTAGCAATCAATAAGAAATTCCTACAGGTAGCAAGGAGAAAAAAATATAGCCAATAGTTACATTAGAAAGGAAAAGGGGTTGACCAAAGCAGTAAACACCAAAGGAAATGGGAAGAGGGCTGCGGTCTCAAGAGCAAAAGTGAATGGGTTGACCTTGATAAGGAAAATGACAATTCCTATATCATAGACAGGAACAAGGCAAAAAAGAATAGGGAAGATGATTAGGGGTGCTGAAGTATTGAGGAAGGGAGAAAAGGGAGCATTCATTGGATTTTCTCTATCTGCTTCATAAAAAAAAAAAAAAAAAAAAAAAAAAAAAAACTTTCATCTAGCAACCAGAAGAAAATTTGGTGGGAAACTATTGAGGTACCACTCCTCACCACAAATACCACTGTTTATAGAAGACAGAATTTCTTATGCAACAATACTACTCCATTCCATTAATGTACCATAACTTGTTCAGCTGTTCCCCAATTGGTGGGCATCCCCTAAATTTTAAGTTCTTGGCTGCTACAAAAAGAGATGCTATAAATGTTTTCATACTAATAGGTCCTTTCCCCATATTTGTGATCTCCTGGGGGTAGAATCTTAGAAGTGCCATTGCTGGAGCACAATATTTGCCCAGTTGGATAACCTTGGGGGCATAGTTCCAAAATGTCCTCCAGAATGAATGAATGATCAATTTATCAGCAAAAACGCATTAGTGACCCAATTTTCCCACAACTTTTTCAATCTTTATCGTTGTTGTGTTGTGCTAGTCAATCTGATAAGGATGATGTGGTACCTCAGGGCTGTTTTGATTTGCATTTCTCTAATCAGTAGTGATTAAGGCAGTTTTACATGTAAGTATAAAGAGCTTCACTTTCTTCATGTGAGAACAGTCTTTTTTGTTCTTTGACCATTTATCCATTAGGCAATAGCTTGTATTCTCATAAATTTGATGCAAGTCTGTGTATATTAAAGAAGAGAGGCATTTATTAGAAACATTGGCTGGAAACATTGTGTGCCAGCTTTCTGCTTCAGATCAAATCTTTGTTGCACTACTCTTGTTTGTGCAAGAAAGGAAATGATTTATTTTAATCAAAACTAAGAAATGGAAAAAATTTAAGAAAATAACTCCATGAAAACTAGAATTTGTCCAAACAAACTGAGTGACATCATAAGACACCAATAAAAGTAGAAAAAATACTAGAGAATATGAAATATTTCAGAAGAAAACAATCTGATCAGGAGAACAAATTTAAGGGAGAGAATATAAAAATTGTCAGTCTACATGACAATATTACAAGAATTTTTTAAGGAAAATTATACTGAGCTTATAAAACAGTAGAGCAAAATAGAAATAGAAAAAATAGAAAGTCACTTATAAGTGATCCCAGAGGTAAAACTTACCGCAAAGAAGTAATCAAGATTCTAATCCCCCAGTTCAGGGGGGAAAATAATTGCAAGCAACCTTTTACTTCCTTGTTTTATGTGAGAAAATTTAACACATTCTACCTTGCCCTTTTACCCCCCCATATATTGCTCTGTAACCCCTTAATGGTATTTTGTAAATCTTGGCCCTTCATATCAACTGACCCTGTGCTATCTATTTAAATACATACCTACGTTCCTACGTATGTAAGTGTGTATGTATGTATGTGTGTGTCTATATATGTATGTATGTATCTATCATTTATCTATCTGTCTGTCTGTCTGCCTGCCTGTCTGTCTCTTTTTGGGTCTATCTATCTATCTCTATTTTTTTTCTTGCAACTGCCCTAATACTGAAAAATATCCCAGGAGTTACCAATATGATCTTACCAATTAGGACGAAAATATTACACCTTCAATAGTTTTCTTACCATTTGTGTTGCCTGTTTACCGTTTCATGCTTCTCTTGACTCTTGTATTTGAAAGTCAAATTTTTGATTCAGCTATAATCTTTCCATCCAGAAGTTCCGTTTTCCTCTGAAGAATTGTATTCAATTGTGCTGAGTAGGTGATGTTTGCTTTTAATCCTAGCTCCACCAACCTCCAGTATATTATATTCCAAGTCTTTAGATCCCTTAATGTAGAAGGTACTAAGTCTTCTGTGAAAACAATTGTGTTTCCAAAATACTCAAATTGTTTCTGGCCGCTTGCAACGTTTCTTCCTTCACCTGGGATCTCTATATTTTGAATACATCATGCCTTGGAGTTTTCCTTTTGGAATCTCTTTCAGGAGATGATTGTTGTGTTCTTTCCATTTTTATTTTACCCTGTTGTTCTAGGATGTCAGGGCAGGTTTCTTTGATAATTTCTTGGAAGATGATGTATAGGATCTTCTGTGGATCATTGTTTTCAGGTAAACAAATAATTTTCTCCTTGTCTTTCCGGATCTATTTTTCAGGTGCATGTTTTTTCCAATGAGATATTTCCCGTTGTCTTCTATTTATTTCATTCTCCTTGTTTCTGTTTTATAATTACTTCCATTTTCTCCTTTCTAATTTTTAAGGAAATATTTTCGTTAGTAGGCTTTTGCACCTCCTTTTCCAACTGACCATGTAGGTTTTTAGGGCTCACCTACTAATTACCTTGTTTGACTTCTTTTGCCATTTGGATCAGTTCTATTTATAACGTGTTATTTTCTTCAGCATTTTGGGGTGGTCTCCTTTAGTAAACTGGAGATTGAATTTTCATCATTTTCTTCCATCACTCTCATTTCTTTCCATAATTTTCCTTCACTTCTCTTACTTGATTTTCAAAATCCTTTTTAAGCTTCTCCACTGGCTGTGACAAATTCATATTCCTCTTAAGTCTTTTGATATAGGAGTTTTGACATTGCTCTCCTCCTCTGGTTTGATACACTGATCTTCCCAGTCACCAAAGAAAGAATGTATGATTTATGTTCTTTAATTATGTTTACTCAACTTCCAAGTCAAACACTTCACTTTGCCACTCTTTGCAAGGTAATATTCTACTTCCAGCGGGGGTCAAGGTGGGGCGTGGGGAGTGGATATATTCTATCAGGCTTCAAGAATTTTGTGTCAGTAGCTGCGTCTCCCGTCATCTGTCTTCCCAGGGATGGTATCCATCGCTAAGGGTGTTCTGGGGGGAGAGAAGAAAAAAATAGAAAAAAGTAAATGACAGCTTTGTTGTTTATTTAAAACCAATAGGAAGTTACAAACAAATGATTTGCAGTTGTATGAGCAATCATGTATGTATCATATTTGTTGTGGAAATGCCTTTTGATTTTGCGAATTATAAAAGTGTCTTTTCTTTAAATAATGATGCTGGTGACAGTAATATTGAACATAATAAGAACAAAATAACCCGTGATTGGTTCAGGGGAACTTTTGTTCCTCAATCTGACACATGTGCCTATTGTATAAAGAAAGAGTTCTCTCCCAAAGATCCATGAGTTTTCTGATCTCATTGCATTGATAACTGCAATATAACTGGGAGGAAAGACAAGACAGTGGTAGGCTAAATTAGCTTGCTGATAGCCTATCAAGAAAAGAAAATAGGGGCGGAGCCATGTTGGCGGAGTAGAAAGACTCACCTATGCTACCACTGAAACGACAGCCCATGGATTTCCTCTAAAAGGAACTCCCAACAAATTCTGGAAGGGTGGAAGCTGGCCAGCAACACAGTGAAGCAGATTTCTGTTGCAGAGAGCCCCGAAAAACTGAATCCAAAGGTCCATCGCGCACCGGAAAGGAGCAGAGCGCTCCCCTGCCCTGGCCGCACGACACTGAGAGGAGCGAGCAGATCCGAGCAGCCTTCAAGGACGGAATCTCCAGCAGCCGCGAAGGTCCCTCCACCCACAGACTCACAGGTCAGTGAGAGAGACGGGCTGAGAGGGGAGCGTGGTGTCTCCGGGACTCAGGCCCCCTCGGGAGGCAGTGGCAGCTGCAGAGACAGTGGCAGAGGCAGTGGCAGAGGCAGTAGACAAGGCAGGAGCTTGACAGGAGCTAGGCAGGAGCTCCATTACAAAAGGTCTCTGCATAAACCCCCTGAGGGAACTGAGCCTGGGAGGTGGCCCTGTCCCTACCTGAGGACTAGGAATTAAGCTCCCATTGAATAGCAGCCAGGCTTGCTGCCAAAAGACCTGAGGTTGGGGAGCAGCATTTGAATCTCAGACCCCAAGCGCTAGCTGGGCGGATCTAGGCCGGGGGGGAGAGGACTCTCAGAAGTCAAGTAACTGGCTGGGAAAATGCCCAGAAAAGGGAAAAAAATAAGACCATAGAAGGTTATTTCTTTGAGCAGATGATTCTGCCATTCCTCTCTAATGAATAAGACCAACACTTACAATCAGGTAAAGACATAGGAGTCAAGGCCTCTGTATCCCAAACAACTGAAATAGATATCCCATGGGATCAGGCCATGGAGGAGGTCAAAAAGGATTTTGAAAATCAAGTTAGACAGCTGGAGGAAAAACTGGGAAAATAAATGAGAGAGATGCAAGAAAAGCATGAAAAACGGATCAATACCATGATAAAGGAGACCCAAAAAAATGCTGAAGAAAATAACACCTTGAAAAATAGGCTAACTCAATTGGCAAAAGAGGTTCAAAAACCCAATGAGGAGAAGAATGCTTTCAAAAGCAGAATTAGCCAAGTCGAAAAAGAGGTGCAAAAGCACACTGAAGAAAATAATTCTCGCAAAATTAGAATGGTACAGGGGGAGACTAATGACTTTCTGAGAAACCAAGAAATCACAAAACAAAACCAAAAGAATGACAAAATGAAGAGAATGTGAAATATCTCATTGGAAAAACAACTGACATGGAAAATAGATCCAGGAGAGACACTTTAAAAATTATGAGACTACTTGAAAGCCA
>JAQQSK010012995.1:0-11650 GCA_028658325.1 Potorous gilbertii | reverse complement strand
GTTTATAATTTTGTTTTTAAATTCCTGAGTGCTATTGCTAAGATTTCTAAAATCTTAAAGAGGATTACCAAGATTAGACACTTTTGTTTAATACTTATTTTCAGTCTGAATGATTCAAGTATTTCTTGATTTGATATACTTTTTGATTATGTTATAAAAATACACTTTTTATCATATTAAGTAAAGTTCCTTCTATTGTTTTTCTTATTTCAATGCTTACTTCCTTTTCAGTCATCAAAATTCTGTGCCTGCTGGCTCTTTATTATATTACTCACAGAAGCTGTATTCAACATTTGTCCTTCTGTCCTATTCCCTAGTTCCTTCCCTCTCCCATATAACCTGTCAGTGACATGTTCTTTACTGAGAGTAATGTGACAGAAGTGATAGGACTCTTGACAGAAACTGGGCCAAGACTCTTGTTTTTCCACTGGATCTCTGTCCTTACAAAGTCAAGCCAAACATATATTCCAACTGGCATAATATATATATATATAAACTACTAACTATCCATGGAAATTCTTTCCTCATTTGGAGAGAAGAAACATCGGGAAGCAGTTTTGCTCTCTGGATTCTAAGGAAGGAAGGGTGAGGACAGGAAAAAATAAGACCATAAATCCTCAGGAATTCTTCCCTAAGTTAATTAAGCTTTCAGATGACAGTCACTTGGTCTAACTCTAGAATAACTATCTTGGATGAATTCATCAGTATTTTCCCACACTCATACAAACTATATGAAGACACTGGAGCACTCAAACCACATATGTGGACGTATATCAGTACTCATCAATCCATCTGACAATCCACAGAGATATGCAGTTTAGCAATTTAGGAATTTAGCAAAACCTTTCTAAGGCTGTAACTGCAAGGTAACCCCAAAGAAAGGGAGGAATGTGCTTGTGCCAGACAAGGAGGGTAGTTTGATGCCCAAAGGTAAGAATTACAAGTAGCAAGCCAGAATTAAGCCAAAGTGATCAGATCTGCTACAGAGTGAGGAAGGGAGTGGGGAAGGGAGAGGAATAAGGGAAAAGGAAAGGAATAGCAAGCACCTACTATGTTCAGGACACTTAATAATTTCATTTGATCCTCACCCCAATCCTGTTAAGGTAGGCATTGCTATTATGCGCACTTTACGGTTGATGGAAATGAAACAAAGATTATGACTTGATTCATGTTCCATAGCAAGTAAGTATCTGAGACTGAGCTGGGATCTTCTTGACTCAAGACCCAGTGCTTATATCCACTAAACTATTGAGTAGGCTGAGAATACTGAAATTGCAAGACACTGACAATACTTTAAATACTCTTAGTACATGGTTATCAAGAACAACTATTTAAGGTAAGAAGCTTCACCTCACTTCCCTACAGTGTCTTTAGAAGCTGGCTTCTGCTAGCATTCCTGGGCCTTTCAGTTCCTACTATAAAGTAGTTTTTACCCTTCCCAATTAAGACTGTTTTGTGCAACTTGCTCTATGGGCAGCAATCGTTGCCCAGGGATCAGAAAATCCTCATTATGCTTCTGTTCTATAAACTAACATTGGAAAGTGATCAGTCAGACTGTGACAAGTAAGGGCCATTATTTCAAAGTTTTTGACTTGACCACAAAGTTTCAGGAAACATGAATCAAAGCAGATAATGCTCAGTTAGCAGATTTTGCCTTCTTCACTCTTCTTTTTATGGCCTTTGTTCTAGGAGATTCTCTTACGTATTGGGAGACGGTGAGGGAGAATATGTTCCAATTCTCTTTAAACAAACAGGGTTTGGGGATGCTGAAGAGTTTCTTGCAACTTCTAGGTGTCCTTATGTATTCTTTTGATATTATAGAGAATAACTCTGTGATAAAAGTCTAGAAAATGGAAAAGCACAGTTAGGGTTCTGGCTCCCATCTCCAACAACCTCATACACAGGACACTATATCCTTTAGTCTTGGCTCATCCTACTCAAAGAATTCAAAACAATCAAGATTTTTGGTAAGGGAGCCACAAAGCCCCAGATCTACAATGAAAGCTTGAATGACTGAGCATTCAGACCTGTCTAGGGGAAACAATTGCTTTCACTGCACTAACCATCCATCCCAAACCAATAAAGTGACAACAAATGCCATACAGGGCATGAAGATTAGATTAGCTATCTGGACAGGACAAATTGGAGGGTTGCTGGATTTGGAGAGAATAATCAAGGGAAAAAAGCTGATAAATCAACAGGAACTACGACACGAAGTAAACATAACTGCCTGCAACCTAAGCTAGCCTCAGAATCGCCACCAAAAAAGTTTTATCTAAGGAAAGATAGTATTTAAAATTCATTTCCTTTTGTAAAGATGATTTAACTCATCATATATAATTGTGTTTCTTCTACCTCTGAAAATAGATAGTTACTTGGGGGATAAAGGAACTGAAATTACTTCATTCACTTTATCCCCAAGGAATGATTACAAACATCAGATTTCAGAGTGATGACGTTCTCTGATCACTTCACCTTTGGGTCAATCATTCTTACACTAGAAAATCAATGCCCATTTATTTAAATCCTCTCCTTTAACACTAACTGTATGAGCACAGGAAAGTCACTTGATCTAACTGGGACTCAGTTTCCTATAATGTAAAATGAAGAGGTTAAACGAAATGGCCTCTGAGGTGTCAACAACCTTTAAACTGTAATCTTTCTTCTCTTCAAGCTAAAATAACCATTGTAGTGATGTCTCTGAAACTTTGCTTACAGCTCTAAATTTGACATATCTCTCCTAAAGTCAATGCATGAATCATTTCTTAGAGAAAGTATGGAGTAAACGAGGACTTCGAAAACTTTCTAACCATTCCCTCCACCCAATCATTTTTAATTTTAAAATAGAATCCAATTGCTATCATTAAAAAAATGGTTTTATTATTTTTCAATTAGAAATAATTTTCTATAACTCCCTCCCTCACTGGAAAAACAAAATAAAACCTTTGCAATGCACATATACAAATGTGTTAGAATTTTTACTTTTTTCAGTTTTTCATTTTTTACACTATTTTGTCAATTTCACAATATAATTGACAAATAATAATTTTTTTAACTAGAAGCTACTTGAAGGTCACCTTTTTAGTTTGCATACTCTTCAAATACAAAAAACAAGATACTACAATTTTTTTGTATGTACAGATCCTTTTCTCCTTTGATTAATCTGTAATAAGCAGGTAGGTAACTCAGTGGCTGGAGCACTGGGCATGGAAAACCGATGTCAAATCCAGCCTTAAACACTAGGTGTGTGACCCTAGACAGGTCATGGAACCTCTAACCTCTGCCTCAATTTCTTCATCTATAAAACAGATAATAACAATAGGAACAAATGAGACAATATTTTTCAAGTCTTTAGGACATAATGGGTACTTAGTAATAATTGTTTCTTTTGCTTTTGTGTTTTAGGCATAGAGTGGTATATGGGGCATTTAGGAAGGGTTAGTACCTCTGGTTAGAGTGCCATCAAGTCCTTTTCAGGGCTGCTCATTCATCTTTGGTGTCCACCTTTCACCCAACTCTGACCTGTGGATTTTAGAAGCTATAGCATGCACAGCAGCCATAACCCTTCTTGGCAGACAGGCTAAACAAGGTTGAGAGCAACTGACAAACCTCCAACCTGTCAGTTGAGTTAGGAAAATGTCTGCCCAAGCATGTGAAGACACCTCCCTGAAAGAATGGGAACATGAGAACAATTTGTTGCAACAATCATGAAAGTGACTGAATCAGGTACTGGAGAGTGCTTACAACTTGGTCAGACATCAAAGACACCAAAGTCATCCACTCCATTCCAGGTCATCACCAGTAATTTTGGTTTTTATCTTACCACCAGGAGAGAGAGTGAGACTGAGGACTTTCTACAATTCTATCTCATTGAAATCCAATTCAAGAGCAAGTCAAAATATTACAATGACACATTGCGTGTCATTGATTCCCCTTGAAATGAAGGATGAACAGCAGGAGGCATTGAAGATGATATTGTTTAGTCAGAGTATGAATAGGTTAGTAACTCTGAGGAATGGTTTCAACTGCTTTCCAGGATGTTTAGAATCATTTAGAGCTTTACAAACAGCATATTAATCAACTTTTTCCACAGTCCCTCCTTTTCATTTAATCTTGCCAATATGATGGAAGTGAGATGGAAACCTCAGAGTTAATATAATTGATATATATTTATTATTATTGCTTTAGAATATTTTTTCATGTCAGTAGTGATAACATGGATATGTTCACTTGAGAATTGCCTATTCATATCCTTTGTCTATTTATCAATTGGGTAATAGCTTTTATCTTTATAAGTTTAAAGTAGTTCCTTTTATCTCTGAAAATTTCATGTTCATATGTCTTTTCTACATCAAATGATGATGTCTTTCTGGATCCCGCCAGTTGTAAAGACAGGCAACCTGACATACACAGGAGGAACTGCTTTTCTAAAAAGAGAGGAAACTTTTAAGGAGTCAACAATCACTTTAATCAAGCACTTACCTATCATTCACTTAATTCGGGGGAAAAAAAGTCAGCACTCTGAACTTACAAAGAGACAAAGATAAACTAACAGACAGTGCTTCCAGCTGCCTGATCATAAGCAGTATATACATCACAGATCAACAGACAGATCCCATTGTCTGACCACGCATACATAGTTACAGGGAGAGAAGCACCAACATCTAAGGTTTTCAAAGCCAGGGGGCTTCTTAGCAGCTGCCCAGCATTTTGTCTGGCCAGACAAACATTTCCAATGAGTAAGCCTAAAAGTAAAACCTCATCTCAGAGTATTTATACACTTTTCAGAGTCAGAGGGCATCACAACCCTTGAGAATCAGCATTAGAAATTAACAAGAGGGTGGGCTTCCCCTAATCAAGGTTCGCTTAATGGACAGGCCCATCAATAGGTAGGGGACATATTTAACTTTCTAATTAACATTACACCAGTACACTCCTTTTACCTCAGTGGAGAGATTTTCCTCCACACTAATATGCCCAATCTCTGCAAAATTAATTCTTCCTTCCCTCTGATTTATCAAAAATACTTGATAATCCTTTATCTAATTGAATATTCAGTTCTTTCCTCTGAAGGATTATATTCATTTCTGCTGGATAAGTGATTCATGGTTGTAATTCTAGCCCCTTTGCCCTCCAAAACATAATATTCCAATCCCTTTGATTCTTTAATGTAGAAGATGCTAAACCTTGTGTTATCCTTACTATGCCTTTACAGTACTTGAGTTTTTTCTTTCTGACTGCTTGCAACATTTTCTCCTTGACATGAGAACTCTGAAATTTGGCTATAATATTCCTGGGAGTTTTATTTTGATATCTCTTTTAGGAGTTGATCAATGGTTTATTTGAATTTCTATTTTGCCCTCTGGTTCTAGCATATCAAGGCAGTTTTCCTTGACAATTTCTTGAAAGATGATGCATAGATTCTTTTTCTTGATCATGATTTTCAGGTAGTTCAATAATTTTTAAATTCTCTCTCCCAGATCTATCCAGATCAATTGTTTCTGCAACGAGACAGTTTACATTTTTTTCTATTTTTTAATTCTTTTGGATTTTTAATTATTTTTTTATGTCTCATAAAGTCATTTGCTCCATTTTAATTTTTAAGGAATTTTCTTCAGTGAGCTTCTGTAACTCTTTTCCCGTTTGACCAGTTATGCTTTTTAAAGCATTCTTCTTTTCATTGGCTTGTTGTACTTCTCTTACCATTTGGCTTAGTTTGTTTTTTAAGCTATTATTTTCTTTAGTATTTTTTTTGGTGTCCCCTTTCCCAAGCTGTTCACTGTTTTCTCATGATTTTCTTGCATCACTCTCAATTCTCTTCCTAATGTTTCCTCTACCTCTCTTATTTAATATTCAAAATCCTTTTTGAGCTCTTCCATGCTCTGAGACCAATTCACGCTTTTCTTGGAGCCTTTGGATGGAAGAGCTTTGTCTTTGTTGCGTTCTTCTCAGTGTATGTTTTGATCTTCCTTGTCACCATAATAACTTGTTATAGTCAGAGTTTGTTCCCCATTGTTTGCTTATTTTTTCCTAGCCTATTAGTTGACTTTTAGCTCTTTGTTAAAATAGGTCTGTGCTTCCAGAGTGGAGAGTGCATCATCCCAAGTGTCAGGTGTTTTGTGCAGCTGTTTTCAGAGATATTTCAGATATACTTCTTCCAAGGTGGTATGATCTAAGGAGAGCTGATAACTATTCTCCTGGCCTGTGCTCTAGTCTGTGAGTGAGCACAAACACTCTTTTCTGCCCTGGAACTGTGAGGAGGATCCCTGTTCCACTATGGTCATATGCTCTGGTGTATTAGTGCTCTGCCTCCTGGACTGCTGCCCAGGACTGTGACCTGGATCTGAGTAAGGTCAAAGGAACAGAATCCTGCCTCAGTGCTAGCAAAAAGTTCCTTGTAGTCTCTTTTTTAACCAGTTCTCCCACCCCTTTACTGCCTGTGGACTGAGAGATCCTGAAGCCGCAGCTGTGCTCCCTTTTTTTCTGATTAAAAGAAAGAAAGGAAAAATGAAAAGGTCTTAGATGTTTTTAAAAAAGTGTTAATTTCATTCCTTAGTCATTTCTAGCTGTATCAACTAATTTGTCTTTCTTTTTGGTAAAGATGAATTTGTCAAATATCTTTATCATCTATGTTTTCTTTTAAAGAGAGGGTGGCTATAGTCTTTGCCTTTATACCTTCTGGTCCTTTCAGTCTTCTGCCCTACTATAATCCTGTGTTGTAACAAGAACTGTACTTTTGGTCCTCTTCGCTCTCTACTTCTAAAGTTTTTTTTCAGTTCTGAACTGAGAGCTGATTAGATGTCACAAATTTAAATGCACTATGGGTTGGAGTTGAATGGAGGTGTGAATACTGAATAGAGAATCTGAAAGATATATCACACTGCAGCATATCTGCATACCTTAGGGCTCCAGATCAGCACAGTGGTTTGTGGTTTGGAAGCATTCTATAGATGTGACAAGATAACCTAATGTCACTTTGTAATTTGTTTCCTTTATTTTGTTATTAACATGTTTTATTACCATTTTGATTTGAGGTAGTAAGTAGAGAGCTAGGGAGTGAATTTCTTAACCTGTCATCATAACTAAGTAGAAAACATTTGTTATTTTTTTTTTATTGAACATGTAGATTTTGAATCAAAGAAGAAGAAAAAAGGAAGACCTAATTTTTTCCTATACTGAGGTATAAAGAGAGAAGTCTTGAGTTTCAAGGACTAGGAAATAGAATTTTAGAGTTGTAAAGTACCACAAAAGTTAATCTGATTCAACCATATTTACCTAATAAATTATGTATGGTGCATCAGTGATAAGTAGAATCTTAGCCTCCACTCAATAGTTCTTGTGACTAGGAAGTGTCAACCAACCTAAGTTTGTACAGTTTTAGTTGTAAAGATGTTTTCTTTATATTGTGGTGAAATCTGCTCCCCTCTGACTTCTGTCCATTGGCCAAGAAAAACCAAAACCACGGAAACAAGTATAACTGATCTTTGTTACAATAAGCCCTCAAGAATCTGAAAACAATGATATTTTTCCCAATTCTTCTCTTTATCTACATTTTCAGTCATGGCAAAACTCTAAGTTTCTTCATGATATAAGTTGCTCTCTTGTTAACAAATCTCCAGCTTGTTTGGTGAAGTAGAGCCAGATTTAGATGTTTAGAAAAGGGTGATTGTATAGAAATAAACTTAGGACATTTCCTATACTGGTTTCAGAATCATTTAAGAAATTAACTCTCTTTAGGTATATATGTTTTAGGAAAAGGGTTTTGAGTGATGAAAAGTGGAAGAATATTAATATATTAAGATTTTCCCCCAAAGTATTCAAGTTACTTTTTATATCAGAAATGAATTGAACCAGTGAATAAAAGCAACATTGGTATTGTTTTTAAGTGGAATACTATGCTGTATTTTAAAATAACATATTTTATAATATTAGAAAAACACCCAACAAGTTTTGCTTTTTGCTATATCTATGTGAATTAACATAAACTAGTTGAAGCAAAATGGTTTTAGAAACTATTCTCTATTGAATATTCCCACCGCGGAAAAAGATGAACTGTATAAATAATGCCAAAATAAATGGAACGGAAGACATATTGTAAGCTAATTAGATTTACCATGGTCCCTTGAATTCACTGGTGGTACATAAAGGCGACTAGACCTACTGCATTACAAAAACCATGCCTATGATATAGTATAGCAGTGAAGTAAACCAAGATTTAAAGCTGTTATACATGATTAAATCTTTCAGGCTGTGGAAAGATTAAGTAGGTTATTTGATATTTGGACTGTATTTTAAGTTGTATTATTCACATGATGAATTTATACAGAGAAAGAATGACAAATGAGAAGCAATCACTGTTATGTCATGTTAAATGCATATGCAATCTTTCTAAACAAATTTATATCAAGAAATTTATTGAAGACTATTCATGCAGCAGATATCACCATGTTGGCATTAATAAATAAAGAAAAGTAATGGAATCTATCAGGAAAATTTTTTTTCTTGGAATTTGATTTTCACATGAAAATTTATTATATTAATGTAAGACTTAAAAATAGGATTTTCAGATGAATAGTGGATCTATGGTATCATGTAATTTGTTCTATCACAAATCTATCCAATGAATTTCCTTTGAGAAGTTATAATATAGAACCCTGAATGCCTGTAGCAGGAATATGGATTGAACTTTTATAATTTATAAAAATTGTTCTTTAAATGTATAAAAGATTAAAGTTTTAAAAGAGCAAGTGATTTCTGAGAAGTGCCAAAAAGAATTTAATTAGAAATTTGAATATTGCAAACATAAAACAGATACATTGGGGACTTGCTGGCTTTTAACTGGATTATATTTTGTAGGAGATTTAGGGATCTCTAGCACAGGCGTCCTAGAGGTCTTCCCTGATGGTCATGTAAGATACCTGACTGTCTGTGGATGAAGGACTATCAAGAAAAGGTGAGGAAGGAGAGATCCAGAGGAACAGCAGCTGAGGGGTTAATTTCTCTCTCAACTTTGACCTTGATTATTCCCATCGAAGAAATGATCTGTTCCCTAGCAGCAAAGCCTCCAAGCATAAGGAAGAGAGTGGGCAAGTTATATTCCAGTGAAACTTACGGGGAACAGTGGAAAATACGTTAGGAGTGGGAATCAGCTACCTGCTGTCCTTGAGAGTAACACGTGAGACCTCAGAGTCCTTCTCTGTAGAATGTGAATAATAAGATCTCAGAGGGTTGTGTGAGGGTAAAATAAGACTTGTAAAGTATTTTGCAAAACTTGAAGTTTCATTATCCCCACTATTGTTATTAACATTATTTTCATTAATATTATCCCAGAATGTGTTGGGAGGAACTGACATGGAAACCACTTCTGAAATCTTAGGCTCTCCTTACTTTTGATTACTGTTTCATTTAGTCAGATGAAGTACATAGGGTGTTCAGGAAGTGCTAATGCCTCTGATTTGAGGGCTTCCAAGACTTTTCATCTAGCTTTGGTGTCCACCTTTCACTATCTCTTACCTGTAAATCCAAGAAGTTGTGGCATGTGCAACACCTCAGTAAAACCATCTGGGCAGATGGGCTAAATCCGGTTGACGGTAATTGACAGACCTCAAACCTGCCAGTGAGTTAAAAGAAAGTTTACCCTAAGCATATGAAAACTTTCCTTGGCTGAGTGGATGAATAAGAACAATTTTTTTCCAACACCCATGAAAGCTACTGAATCAGGTGCTAGGGAGTGCTTAAAGGTTGGTCAGACATCAAAGACACCAAGGTCATGCACTCCATTCCAGGCCATCACCAGTCAATCTGATGTTTGTCTTGCTACTGGACTTTGAAGACTCTGAAAGAGAGAGTGAATCTGATGATCTTGTGCAACTCTGCCTCATTTAAATTCAATTCAAGGGTAAGTCAACACATAATCCTATGATGTCACTGGTCCTGATTGACAAGGGAGAATGAAAATCTAATCAGATTAAAACTGTGCTAATAGAGTAATGTTTTGTTAATAGGGATTGAGAAAGAAGAGAAGGAAGGGAGTTGCTAGTAGGTGAGGACATGAATCTAATGGTTTGATTAGTGAGCATACAAAAGACCCAATGCCATCCATATGGATCATACCTCTGGTATATGATACTGCCGAGAGTGATAGGTTTCACCACATGCCATTTGATATTTGGATGAGAACACACATTAGTCTGTTGGATTATCCTTTGAAATAGTTGTGTTTTTGTTCCATCATCCTTTCTACCTTCACTTCCTCCACACACTAAATCAAAGGAATATTGAATTCTTTAATTTTTTAAAATTTCTTTTGTGTAGATAAAGAATGTAAAGAGACCTTTGTTTAGCTTTGCTTGTTGTATATTCTCTTGCTTAGGAGATTTCTGATAGAAAACAAGTAACAGTATAATTTTTTAAATTTATTGTCACAAAGTTTGAAAAGGGGACAGGTTTATGCTAAGAAATCTTGGTATGCAGAAAAGATACAAGATAAGTAGACCGATTACAAATCGTCCCAAACTGCTCCATGTTGTTACAGTAGCAGGTAGAATGCCATAATAAAAAATAGGCTGAGAAGGTACTCAGTGTCCTGCAAAAAAGTAATATATCATAACTACATGTAGAGAGACTGTCATACTCCCTGATAAACAGAAGGAAAAGTGTGATGACAGTTAAGTAGATTCCAAGAAGAATTTGTCTACCCATTGTTAATAGGTTATTTGAACTGGACCATTATTTAGATAGTGAGAATCTTGGACAGCATTCCAGGTAAGTGGGATGTTAGGTTAATACCTAATACATTATCATGGAAGACAATTGAATGTTTCAGCCTGAGGAAGACCTCTCCATATTAGTGAGAAGAGAGATGAATCTAAAGCCCTCACTGAACTATGGGCCAACCCAGAGTTTAAATGAGGAATGCAATATAATGGGAAGAATTGGATTAAGCATCTACAAACCCAAGATAAGTTACTGAATGGTTAATTTTACTAAGCCAGTTTAATGATCTTCTAGGAGCAATGGAAATAGTTACCTATGCAAACAGTGGGTGTCCATTGACAGAGTGCTTGTGATATGTGCTTTGTTTATAAATTCTGCCTCTGACACTTATTCCCTCTGTAATCCTGAGTCATTTAGCCTTTCTCAGCCTCAGTTTGCTCATATGTAAAATGAAGATAATTGCACCCACGACATTACGTGGTTATGAGGATCAAATGAGATTGCTATGTAAAGTGTTCTACAAACCTGAGGACTATATAAATGCTAGGTAACATTATTATGCAAACATTTCATATTATTTATGACCTATGTAATTTCTTGTCAATATGATTTTCTTTGTTTTCCATTTGTGCTATATACGATAATACCATGGTATATGTATATGTATACATGGTATATGTAATTTTTATTTGTTCATGTATCGTTTTCTTATAACTGATCTCAGGGTTATCAAACTGAAGTAGAAATGGGGCCACTAAGCCTTTCATATTGATTCTTGTGGGCCGCTTATTGACTTAGAAAACCACCCATTAACACTACTTATGTTCTAATATATCTTATTTATTTGTTAAATATTCCACAAATACATTTGAATCTATTTCAGGTTCCAGTTGAAGGTCTGGGGCTTCAATGCTACCTACCCTCTCTTGGTGTG
>JAQQSK010012994.1:0-11651 GCA_028658325.1 Potorous gilbertii | reverse complement strand
ATTGAGAAAAATGAATGATCTGTAAGGTAAAGGGGATAGCTAGATGATCTCTAAAAGATCCTTCTGAGTGTAAATTGTTTTTTTCTGATTCTATGACTCTCATAAAGAGTAAGGGGTTTAGAAGAAGGAGAACTCACCATAGTCTAACACAGTCATGTGACATCATTAAAATAAATGATGTGTCTTTCACAAAAAAAAACACTCTTCCTCACACTCCTTTAAAACAAATTAATACAACAATTTTCTTTCCAGTGTTTGCTATATTCCAGGTACTACTAGCCAATGGGAATATAGAGACAAAAATGAAACAGTCCCTGCCATCAAGAAGCTTATATTCCATTGAGGAGCTTACATTATGCTAACAATGTCCAATAAAGATAGCTAAGTCACAGCTTGGGTTGCCTGTCCCATATAACCTGACTGCTAATAGGATTTTAGCCTACCATCCTCAGATATTATTTTATTAAATAAAACTACTATATTAACCTAATACATATTCAAGTATTTGAAGGGCTGTCGTGTAGAAGAGAGATTCCAATTTTCCCATAGAACCCCAGAGGACAGAATCAAAAGCATTGGGTAGAGGCTGCAGAGAGAAAAATTTAGTCCTTATGTCAAGAAAGACAAAAACAAAACTCCCTAATAATTAGAGGTCTCCCAAAGTGAAACAGACTTGTCTCCAGAGCTCACATTTGGAGGTCATGAGTTCCCCCTCATTGGCAGTCTTCAAGTAGAAGCTAGCTAATTCCTTGTTAGATTGTGCTCTAGTGAGACTTCTTTATCAAGAATGTAGTAGATTTGCTGACCACTGAGGTCCTTTCCAATTCTGAAGGGGTGTGATTCTCTAATTCCAGTGGATCAGAATATCATCCCTACCACGACCCTCTCAGCTAAGCTAGAAAACATAAGGGAAAGATTGTTTTCCTTTAGGTGATTATCCAGGCCATGATTCTAACGCATCACTCTTCTGGTACCTGTCCCTCTCTAGGGTCCTGTGAAAACTCCAGGAGACAGCCCAGCATCAGACAGATCCTGTCAGTTTTTTCTTAAGTCAGGATGAGAAAACTCCCTACTGAGCAATCACATTCTTTGGGGATATGCCTTTTTAAACTCTAGTTTACTAATTCTCTCTTGGGAGAAAATAAAACCCTCACCACCACACCACAGGGAGGCTGCTCTCTCCAGAGCTTTTTGATACTGTGGAGTCCCTGGAGAGAGCTGCTAATTCTTCAGAAGTTTCCACTCCCTGATGTTCCCTGATGACATTGAAATAAGGAATCACCATGTTCTCAGGCCCTACTGGGACAACATAGTCTTGACCTAGTGGCTTTTCACTCCAAGATTCTGCTATTTAACAGAACATGAAGGACATCAGAAAAGACAGGGTACTGAAAGACAGGGCTTACAAGTCTTAACCCTTCTGTGACAGCCTAGAGAAGTAGCCAGTGAAAAGGCTCTTACTAGAATAATGTGGAAAAAATTGGCTATGAATCAGGATACCTAGTTCTATTCATGACTTATTTTATGGTTAGTTGTATGACTCTGAGTCACAGTTGCCTTGGTTCTATAGGGTTCTGTTTCTTCATTTATAAAAAGGATATATGGAATTTTGGGAGTTTTTTCTTTTTTTTGCAAAGAAGGGTTCAAGTCAAAAAACATTTATTAAGCACCTACTACTGTCAGGCACTGTGCTAAGTAGGACTGAAAATCATCAGCATAAAGATGGTAACTGCACTCATTGCAGATGATGAGACCACCAAATGAAATAGAATAGAAAGAGAAGAGAAAAGGACCCAGGACAGAGCCCTGTAAGACAGCCTTCATTACTGGGTGTGGCCTGGGTAATGTCCAGAGAAGGAGACTGAGAAGGAGTGATCTGATAGATTAGAGGACAAGCAAGAGAAAGAAGTACCATGAAAGTGGGGAATCAAGAAGGTGATCCATAGTGTCAAAGACAGGTGAAGAAGGATAAGGCTAAGAGAAGACCATTAGAATTGGCAATTAAAAGATAATTGCTAACTTTGGAGAAAGATAAAGAAACTGAAGCTTATAGAGTATCAGGGCCTTGTCCAAGGTCCTAAAGCTTGTTAATAGCAGGGCTAGAACTTGAACCCTATGTCTCTAACTTCTGGTCCCGTTCTTTTCAGTTGTACCATCAATCTATCACAAGCATCTTCCAAGCATCTGCTATATACCAGGCACTGTGTGCTGAGCACTGAAAATACAAATACAAAAGTGAGACAATCCCTGTCTTTGAGGAGTTTACATTCTAATAGACACAATGTAGAATGGTAGAAATTAAAATGTGCTATTAGAGGAGGCTTCCAGTAACTTTAAATGGTTGATTTCAGTAATAGAAAACAAGAATTCCTTGACAAAGGAAGGAAGTGGGGCATATTGGTATAAGATCCAGTTCTTAGAACATAAAAATTCATTTCCTGCTTTGAATCAAACTGCTTAATCCCAAAGCTATAGACTTTGAATTTTGCCTATATCAAGAACTTGTCTCTTCAGTCAGAGTACTGAAGATGAAAGGTGCATTAAACTGTAAACCTTTGTCCTTCATTTGGTCTCCCATCCATCCCTGAATCTCTTCAATGCAGTAAATAATTCAGTCATGTGAAACACAAACAGTAGCATCCTATCTTTCAGGATGCTTCATTCTATAAAATTGAGATCTAATTATGCAACAAGGTTATCCTGACCTTCTCTTGTTTTCAGTATACTGAAAATGAGAATTGTATGTTTAAATTGGAAAGTGGGAGCAGGACCTTACATAGAGGTAACAGGAAAAGCCCAAAGTCTGAAGACACAATTTGTGTGGATTTATCAAATGTCAGAGATAAAGGGAATACCTCTAGAGTTACAACGCTAATAAATAGGAAAAATCTAAGTTCCCTTTGCAAAGTTATATCATATACATATATTCTAGGTATATCTACTATCTAAATAGAGGAACACTTGTGATACAGACCCTTAGTACTACCAAGGAGCCTTGGAAGACTTGATCTTTTCATTTTTTTTCTTATCTTTATTGAAGTCATCTGAATAATCCTGACAAAAGCAGAGAACACAGGAACTGTATTTCCAGTGGAAGAAAGGAAATCTATCCTCCTAACTTTCTCCACTCATCTTTGCTCCCTTAGCATGGTTCAATGGGAAGAGCAATCCATGGTCAAAGACTAAAGGAAAGTGGCTTCTAAGTCCCATTTCTTTTATCCCTGAACTTAAGCAGGTTATAACTTCTCTGGCTTTTCTTCTGATGTACGTATCTTGTGTATTCCTATTTATTTACATCTAGTTACTTCTTTTTTCATTCTTCTCCAAAACAAACTTACACTTTCTAGGCCATGCCTCCCAAACTACCCCTGGAATTCATACCTTGGAAGAACCCAATGGCCCTGTGGTTTCTCCCTCTGATGGGATGACTGCTTCCAGAACCTTCAGGAAGCAGAATTAGCCCCCACCTATCATTCCTTTCTGGGTCTTACTCCACGATTTTTCTATACTTCTCTACTATCCCTTCCCCTTTTCTTCATCTTTTCATTTATGATCTTTCCACCATTAGAATATAAGCTCCTTGAAGTTGGAAAGTCTTGCCTTCTGCTTCTTCTTATATCTCCAGCACTTACCACAGAATTTGTCACACAGTGAAAGGATGATAAATGTTTATTGAATACTTGCCTCAGTTTCCTGATAAAAAGATGTAAAATATGTAAAGTGTTCTGCAGGTTATAAAGTACTACATAAATATCAGTTATTATTTCCTCATTCATAAAAAGAGGCCTAGCCTGTGTTATCTCCCCATTCCTTCGTTTCTAACTTCAAAATTTTATTAAATAAAGCCATCTCTCCTTCTTCTTAACAACTTATTTTCCACTGAAAATGTACAATTATCCTCTCCAGAAATTTGCATGCTTACATAAGCTATCACTGAATAATAACTCACAGTAGCTCCCAGAAATGAAATGAGAAACATAGGTCAGAAAATTCAAATCTGCCCTTCTCCATTTTAGAATCTAAAGATGATTTTTACATTTTTAAATTAAGTTCTATTGTATTTTAAAATATTAAAATTTCTTAGTCCACAAGCTGTCAATCCTTGGTCTAGAGAAAGGGATCATTAAACTTTTTTGCTTCATGGACTCCTCTGGCAGCATGGAGAAGCCTATGGATCCCTCCTCACAATTTTTAAAATGATATTTTATTTTTTTCCAATTACATATAGAAATAATTTCTAACATTCATTTTTTTATAATTTTGAGTTTCGAATTCTCTCTTTCTGTCTCTATCTTTCCCCCTCCCTGAGATGGCAAGCAATTTGATATTGCTTTGATATGATAAAACACAATAATGTTTTAAAATGTAAATATATAGATAGAAATAATAAAATATATAAGAAAAGGAAAACAATTATTGAAATACTGTTATCAAAATGTGTTGTTTTCTTAAATAAGTTCATGGAGCCCAGATCAAGAATACCTGACATGAGACAAACCTTTGACAAATCATAAAATAGATTAGGTATTGAAGAGATTCTAGTTCTCAATTTCTAGACCAACCCATTCATTTTACAATTGAAAAAACTCAGATTCAGAAAAGTGAAGTCACCAAATCAGAGTCCCAAACACAATATATTCAACTGGCCATTCAGCCTCTACTTAAAGACTTCCAATAAGGAGGAACCCATGGCCTCCCAGTTTGGCCCATTATATTTTTGGACAACTCTTAACTACAAAGAAATTTTCCTTAGTATCAAATCTACATATTCCTCTTTACAGCTTCTAACCATTGTTCTTGATTCAGCTCTCTAGGGGCCCAACATACTTGGTCATGGCCATGGTTACACAGTTGGTATATGGCAGAGCTGGGATTTGAATACGTCTTATGACTTCACTCTTTCTACAGTATGTGCCACTAACCCAAAGTGAGTTATTTTTGTTGTTACCGAGTCATGTTCAACTCTCTGTGACCCAATTTGGAGTTTCCTTAGCAAAGATACTGTGGAGGTTGTGCCATTTCCTTTTCTAGCTCATTTTATAGGTAAGGAACTGAGGCAAATAGGGTTAAGTGACTTGCCCAGGGTCACACAGCTAATAAATATCTGAGGCTGGATTTGAACTCAGTTCTTCCTAACTCTATCCAATGTACCAACTAGTTACCCACCCAGAGTAAAAGTCAAGAAATAATGGTAAATTAAATATGTCAGCTCCAATTTAGGGGGAGGTATTAAGAATATTTACAGAGATCAATAAAAACTCTGAGACTCCACCAACCCCCTACTTATGGTTATGACAATGAAAATGACAATGAACTAAAAATGGTAATGAAAAAAAACCAATAGTGAAGATAGAACTCTGCTATTGCAACATACTGTAATAGAGATTTGGAGTGAATTTTTTCCTACTTAGGTAAGCTCAGTTGCTTCCATCCATTTGCATGGCACCTTGAATCCCATTTCTTCCAAGATTTCTTAGTATGCTCTTACAACCATCAAAGATAGTTCTGTGTCAGCCTTTAATTTTACACTTTTAAAAGGCAGGAATCATCTCTGTTCAATTTGCTTTGTGCCATGGCATGACAAGTAGGAGCTTAACTATTTGGAGGGTGGAAAGGGGGTTGATGCTGCTGCTAATGGCAATCTGCATACCTAACAACTCCCTCCTGAGGACTGTAAAATCCTGTGACCTTTCTGCAGCAAGTATCTGAATATAGCTAATTGAGACTGTAACCCATACCATCCTAGTCTTGAACAGTAGTAAATTGGATCCTTAAGTCTGTATGAACATGACTTTTTCGAGTTTAAATGTGGTTTAATTAAACAAATGTCTTATGAGAGGATTCAAATCCCCATGTAGATTAAATGAGTCCATTTAAGACCCACTAGGCTTATCTTATATGATAGTTCTGTTTCACAGAGGGATAAGAGAGAACCTCAGACACAAAGAATCATAGCAACTTAGAGCTGGTGGGGTAAGCAAAACTATGTTGCAAACTGTTAAATTTACAAAAGTGAAAGATGGATATCTAAGATGTTCCCCACTCTCAATGTGGGGGCCAGTTCCAGTTGTCCTGATCTGTATATTGCCGCTAGATGTAGATGGCTCTGCAGGAGAAAGTGAGACTGGTGACCTTGCACTGCCCTTCCTCACTTAAATCCAATTCACTTGCAATTCATGACATCATTTTTCTGATGCCATGGTTCTCTTCAAGAATCAAGGTGAAATAACAACAGTCTAAATGTATACATTACCACTTTTGTGATCTTGGATAAGTCATGGTTTTAGCATGTACAAAAGATGGGAGTTGGACTAGACAACCAATGATATCTCTTGCTTTCAGCTCTAGTTCTATGATCCTATTTCCAATTACATGAAAAGCTATCATTTTTAAGTCACCTTATTTTATCAAAGGAGAAGAAAATGATCATACCATTCTTTCACCACTTAATATTTGAATGAATATACATTGGCACCCTAATATAAAACTATTCATTATAGTATAGGTTTTGATGTAAGTCAATCTATCTTGGGCCATGTTTGGGGGATATTAACTATCAGAAAGATCTCATGATAATTTTACTTCACCTATTTCATAATTCTGAGTCATGAATTCCAAAATTGTACTGAGTATCCTGAATATTTCCATTTTAAGAGAAGTTGTAAGAGTTAATAAGATTGCAAAAGTTACAGAAACAAGAACATGGAAAAGATAAGACTAAGTCTGGCAGGTGTAGATTAATGGTATAAACTGTAGTTCTTGTGGCATAATAGAAAAAGTAACGTATTTAGAATCAAAAGACTACTATACTATATATGTAACCAAGGGCAGTGAAGGGGAGGGGATTATTTAAATTAATATCATAAGATATGATTAAGATATAAGATATCATCAGTTAGAGAGATAAAAGGAACATCATCTAGTCCAACCTCTTCACTTTGTAGATGAGGAAACTAAGGCCCAGGAAGGTACTTAAATCCTCTGGACTTCAGTTTCATCATTAGTCAAATGGAGATAGTAATACCTACCCTAAATATTACTGTAACGTAGCTGTTGGGACCAAATGAGATAATGTATGTAAAAGTAAAAGCAGTATATGTGAGCTATTATGACAATGATGTTGACACAGATGATGACATGATTTTGGTAAAGATGACAGTTAAAGAAGGATGAAGCAAAACTGGTCAGAAAACCTATATGGTTGAGATGATA
Source organism: Potorous gilbertii (assembly GCA_028658325.1). Classification (NCBI taxonomy): domain Eukaryota; kingdom Metazoa; phylum Chordata; class Mammalia; order Diprotodontia; family Potoroidae; genus Potorous; species Potorous gilbertii. The sequence continues at coordinate 4,439 of JAQQSK010012994.1, read as the reverse complement.
AATAAAAAGGCTCTGTAGCAGTCATTCAGTTTTTAAGGTACAACTTGGTACAATGGAAGAACATAAAATTTTTCATTGGAAGACCTAGGTACAAATTTCAGCTTTGTCACTTTCTATTTGTGTGACCCTGAGCAAGTCCTTCAACCACTCTGGATCTTATCTTCCTCGTGTGGAAAAGGAGGGAGCTGGAATAGATAAGGTTCTTTCTAATGATAAGTCTATAACCTAGGAAAAAAGATGAAGGAAAAACCTAAATAAGATGTACCAATTGTACAAAAATGGCGGCAATGTCATGAACCAATTTCTCCTAGTCGCTAATGAAGTATTTTAGAGGTTGTGGACAGTAATGTTATCATTTGCTTTTATGTTTCACATTTTCTACTGCCACTTGAGCAGTTTCAGAAGGATAAGATTATTCCTATAGAATTCACCATAATAAATTTAATTCTCTTTTTTTCCTTATACAAATTTGATGACTGCAATCACACCTCATATCAAAACAAATGAGAGTACTGTTTCCATTTTCTTGGATTATACTTACTGCAGCCTAATGGTGACAAAATATTCTAACTAGTTAACACAGATGGTGATCCTTTAACTATTAAGGTGTCTCGTCTGCTTTTCTTGCCTCAATTCCCATACTATTTGCCACAATTAAGTACTGCATCCGTGAGCCCCACAGGCTGGTTTATGTTGTGTTCAAAAAGTTAATTAAATTGCCAAGTTGTTAAGTTGTTAAATTTAAAGTTAAAAATTCCATTAGCAAGTTTCCTTCCGATTAAAGTAGGGAGACCCATGTGTTAGATTTCAACACAGGCCTCTCTTGCAATACACATTCAAACTAATGCAATCCAGTTTTATGGCAAGGCCTTCACACAGTATTACTCCTGCAATATTCAAAAGAAAAAAAAAATGGGAGTTCCATCTTGATTTCATAAAGGTACAAAATTTTCTAGGGGGTGTTTATTATGTGTGGTCTTTGGGGAAAAAAATTGGAATAGAACACCTACAACACTATAATACAATGTCTGCTCATTTCCTATTTCATTATTTGTTCATATTAGATGATTAGTTGCCTCCCAAAACTAAGATTGGGAAGCAATGATGAACTCTTAGGTTCTAAGATCATAGATTTAGAACTAGAAGGAAACTTAGTCCCATGAAGTCCTATCCCTTCATTTTAAAGAAGGAAAACCTAAGGCCAAGGGATCTTAAATAACTTCCCCAGGTTTATATGGCTAGTACATACCTGAAGCAAGAATAAAGCCTAGGTCTTCCTGACTCCATGTCTGTTATTCAATCCCCTATGTCAAGCTGCTTCCAGGACATTTGATGATTTTAAGTAAAGCAAAAGGTACCTTTCAAATATTTTGTCATTGGGAAAGTACTTTTCAAAGGAATATCTATGTGATCATTTATTAAACGTGTAGGACTAGCTTGGGGTATTTTAATTTTATCTTAAATAGATTTCTGTTGATTTCTTTTGTCTTTATATTACCTAGATCTCCCCCTGTAAACAATTCCCTTTCTCAGAGAACAATACCTATCAATAATTAATTCTTTAAAAGAGGAAGAAAAAAATATATTACACCAAATGGATTGTTGTTTAACTGTTTTCAGTAATATCCAACTCTTCATGACCCCTTTTGGGGTTTTCTTGGCAGAGATATTGGAGTGGCTCAGCATTTTCTTCTCCAGTTCATTTTGTAGATGAGGAAATTGAGGCAAATAAGTTAGGTAACTTGCCCAGGATCACACAACTAGTAAGTGTGTGAGGTCGGATTTGAACTCAGGTTTTCTTGACTCCAGGCCTGCATTCTATCCACTGTACCACCTAGAGATGCCACAAAACTGATTGACACCAACAACAAAAATCCAATATCATACACAACACCTTAGGCCCAGACATCTATAGAGGAGAAAGGGAGGGAGGTATACCTTTTCCTATCTCTTTTTTGGGGCCAAGTTTGTGCTTTATAGTCCCACAACATTCAGCTTCAGTTATTTTGTGACGATTTCTATTTACATTGCTTTTTGTCATTATGTATACCATTTTCCTGCCTCGGCTTACTTCATTTTAAGTCAGTTCAGGTAAGCCTTTCCATGGTTCTCTGTATTTATCATGTTTCTCATTTCTAATAATACAATCCATTACATGTATATAGTACAATTATTTTTAGACATTCCTCAGAATTGATACCTACTTTGTTTCTAATTCTTTGCTGCTACAAAAAGTGCTGTTATAAATATTCTAGTATACATAAAACCTCTTTTTTTGTCTATAACCTCTTAGGGTCCATGCCTAGCAGTAGGATCTCTAGGCTGGCATGAGTTTTTAAATTATTACCTTAAAACAGGGCTTCTTTATCTTTTTTTGTGTGTATCAGAGACTCATTTGGCAGTCTGATGAAGCCAGTAAACCCTTTCTTAAAATCATGCTTTCAAATGCCTAAAATATAGGTTTGAAAAGGAAATAATTTATGCTGAAAGTTTTAATACATTAAAACAACAACAATTTATTAAGCATTTACTCTATACCAGGCATTTGGCTAAGCTCTGGAAAATCAAATACAAGCAGAAAAAAAAGACAGTCCTTGCCCCAAGGAGCTCACATTCTAATGGTGGAAGATATCAAACAGATACTGAAAAGTAGTACTAAATGGGAAAAAGAGAGAAAAAAATAAAGAGAAGAGCATTGTAGAGAAAAACTGGGACAATCAGATGAGGGCATGGGTGGCCTAGGCACCCTACTTAAAATAGTTCATGTACCCCACATTAAGAGTCCCTACTGCAATGTCTTGAAAAATGTTGAGTCCTCAAGGCACTTCCTTTGACTGGGGAAGTCACTGAGTAATATTAAATGGAACTCAACTACTAAAACATGGTAATTTCCTAATATAGAAGAGATTTTTATAAGATAGTTTCTGAGTTCTCCATATCTACAATGGCTAGAATGAAAAGCTATTTTGAAAGATCTATGATCTCATCCATGAGGTCTCTCCCTTTAATAATGCAGAGGGAAACCAATCCATGCCTATCTATTCTGTGTAATTCTTGTCTTTGTCATACCCTAAATCCTCCAATGAAGGCCTACCTAAGGTCTTGAGAGTTTTCCTCTTGGTTTCCTGCCATTGTCTGGCTTCCAATGGAGTATGTGAGTTATCCAATTCCTGCCTCTCTCTGCGTAACCTATATATGTTTTTCCAATCATGCATCTCTTCGACATACTTCATGCTACCTCTCTTTGATAATAACAAGAAATATGTTGTAGTCTATACATGTCTACTATTTACTTCTCTATTACCCTTTGGGTGACACTTAATTTTAAATCTTTAGAGACTGGCTCTTGTGCCAAGCTCCTCACGGTGCCTGGTCCTCAGAGCTGCTGGACTCAGCCCTTCTCTGAACCAGCCTTCTTCTCACAATTGCTTAAGATGCCTGAGGAAGTACAGCATGGAAAGGAGGAGGTGGAGACCTTTGCCTTTCAGGCAGAGATTGCCCAGCTTATGACCTTGATTATCAACACCTTTTGTTCTAATAAAGAAATCTTCCTTCGAGAGATTATTTCCAATGCTTCTGATGAGCTGGACAAGATCCGCTATGAGAGTCTAATGGATCCTTTCAAATTGGACAGTGGTAAAGACACAAAGATTGACATCATCCCAAATCCTCAGGAGCGTACTCTGACTTTGGTTGACACTGGCATTGGCATGACAAAAGCTGATTTGATCAATAACTTGGGAACCATTGACAAATCTGGCACCAAAGCTTTCATGGAGGCTTTTCAGGCTGGAGCAGACATATCCATGATTGGTCAATTTGGTGTGGGTTTCTATTCTGCTTATTTGGTGGCAGAGAAGGTAGTTGTTAACACCAAGCACAATGATGATGAACAGTATGCCTGGGAATCTTCTGCTGGTGGCTCTTTCACAGTCCGTGCTGACCATGGTAAGCTTATTGGCAGGGGCACCAAGGTGATCTTACACCAGAAAGAAGACCAGACAGAGTATCTGTAAGAAAGGCAGGTCAAGGAGGTTGTAAAGAAATACTCTCAATTCATTGGCTATCCCATCATACTTTATTTGGAGAAGGAATGAGAGAAGGAGATCAGTGATGATGAGACAGAGGAAGACAAAGAGAAGGAGAAGGAAGAACCAGCCAAAGACGAGGAGAAGCCCAAGATTGAAGATGTGGGGTCTGGTGAAGAAGACGAAGGCAAAAACAAGAAGAAGAAAACCAAGAAGATCAAGGAGAAATACATCGATCAGGAAGAGCTGAACAAGACAAAGCCCATCTGGACACGCAACCCTGATGACATCAGCCAAGAGGAGTATGGCGAGTTTTACAAGAGCCTCATCAATGACTGGGAAGATCACTTGGCAGTAAAGCATTTCTCTGTGGAAGGTCAACTGGAATTCAGAACTCCGCTCTTCAGCCCA
>JAQQSK010012993.1:0-11651 GCA_028658325.1 Potorous gilbertii | reverse complement strand
CCCCAAACAAACCCAGAAAAGATTCCAGGGAGAAGAGAAAGAGCAAAACACTGTCAGGTTCACAGGCAGTTCACAAGATTGATGTTTTGCTTTAGGATATAAGCATTTGCTTCCATTCATGCTAACAGTGCACTTAAACTGTGTGACTGTGGGCAAGTCACATAGAGTTTCTTAGCCTCAGTTTCCTCATATGAAAAATGAGGGTGTTGAGTTTTATGGACTCTATAGGCCTTTGCAGCTCTAAATTTGTAATCCTATGACCTTTCTCAATCAAGGCTATTTCAGCAATTCAAACACTCAATCCATCTAAAAGCAGGGGAATGATACTGTCTGGAGAGATTTGATGTGACTTCCCAGAAAGCAACTAGGGCACCCTTCAATTTCATTCCATCTTGAACTTTGACAAGATTTCACTATGAAGAACATGTTATGTCTCTGACCTTGAAAATTAAAAGTCTTCAGAACATTTCTCACTGGATGATCAAGCCTAAGCAACCTGACACAACTAAATGAACCCTTTCTGGACACCCTCCATCCCTTTCAGACATTGTTCAATATTTCAGGATAATGATGAGATAAGCCACAACTGCATAAATGATTCTATCAGTAATAATTCTAATTTCTTTGTCTTATTGCTCTGCATTATTCTTGGGGGTGGTTGAGAATTCTCCCAAATTTTCATGGAAAAATTACAAAATGGATTTTCATTGTGACACACTAAACTACTACTTATATAAAATTCAAATAACCAGAAAGTATAAGTGAGATTTCCCCAAAAAAAACTTCATTTTTATGAAAGAAAGGCAATAATGAATAAATTAACTCATATCCTGCATTTGTTTAACAGATATTCACTGATTTTGAGGCAAAGAGTGCCTTCGAGAGTTTCTTGTGAACTTCGTATATATTAAATTAAACCTTATATATTTTAAGTTCTTATCTATTTTATAGTATAATACAGTAATCTTTGATGCCCACAGCAACTCTTATGTGGTACTACAAAATCTTGAATAATTTGAACATTCTAGGATCAAGGAGTAGGGAACTCCTGCTGAGGAAATTCCTGCCACTATGGCAGTCTGATGCATTCTCTGCATCTCTGAGCCGTGGAGACTTGCCTTGAGCACTGAAAAGTTAAGTGACTTGTCCAGGATGACACAGACAGTTTTTATAAGTGTGCAGCCATAAATTCATAAATTCATTCTTAAATTCTGAAAGCAATCTTTAATCCATTACATGAAACTGACTCAAATAAAAGTTACTATGCAAAAAAAGTAGCACTTACTTCCTCTTGTATTGCTTAATGAGCGTGCCAATCAACAACCACATGCACACACACACATACATATATACACATATATACACACATATATAATCTATACATATATAATGTGCATATGTATATGTATGTATATATGTATGATCCTTGACCAAGAATATGCAGTAATCATATATTGTTGGTAGAGCTGCAAATTGGTAAAACATTCTGCAAAATAATTTGGCGTTATCCAAGAAAACTTACTCAGTTGTTTATACCTTTTAATCTAGGAATCATGCTAAATTTTAAACTTTCGGTGAGGTCAGTGACAGGAAAAAAAGAACCATATGTGCAAAAATATTTATAGCAGTTATTTTTGGTGTTTATAATAGCAAAAAGTTGGAAACAAACTCTGTGCTTAACAACTGGGAAATAGCTAAATGAAATGTGGTATATAGATGTAATAGAATATTATTCAATCATAAAAGAACAATAGGATAGGGAATAGACAAGTGATTTCATCCATATAACGAAATGCCAGATAGGGAAATTGTCAAATAGAATGTTGGTTGTAACTTTCTCTGCAACTTAGAATCTTAAAAAATTGCCTAAAACACAGAGGTCAAATGGATTGCCCAAAGTCACACTTTCAGCATATGTGACACATGTGGGATTTGAACCTACATTTTTCAGCATCTAAGGCTGATTCCCTATTTACTAAGTCATGTTGCCTCTCAACCAAGGAATTATAAATATGAGGAATTGAGAGAAACACAAAAAGAACTGCATGAACTGATAAAGAATGAAGGACGCAAAATAATTTTACACATACTGGCGTCTTTTTTCCTGGGGCTGTGAGTGATGGATAGATTTTCAGTTTCACGGTAAAGGGAATTCATACTAAGAAAACCCTTTCTACCAAAGCAAAGATTATAACAGGTCTGCAGGTCTTATAGAGATGTCCAGGAGTCTGAGAGATTAAATGGCCTGCCCAAATGTCCGCTATGCGTCACAGGCTAGACAGCAACCCAAAGCTTCCTGCCTCTGAGGCAGGTTCTTTATCTACTGACCAACATTTCCTCTTGACAAAATAAGTACATTATAAGTTAAAAGAACTCTAAAAGGAAGAAAAAACAAACCTCTCAGGTCAATTACAAAGGACAATTTTGCTTCCAAATTAAGAAAGTTAAAGCACTTAGTCTTCTGTTCTATTACCAAATGGAAAGCTCGAAAGACAAATGGTAACACATCTTGTCAGTCATAATTCCTATTAGTCAGCTTTATTTAATATTCATTTTAAAGGGAAGGATTATAGGGGATGAGAGTTTGAGGAAGTAATTGATGTATCAAAACAAAATATATTTTTTTCCTAAGGAATATGTAGCCAGAAAACTAAGTTGATGAAACAAATGATGCTGTTTTGAAAGCCTGGTCTACCCAAACTTTCCAAAGGAAGTCTTCATCTTGTTCCAGAGGTCCCTGAGACATTTTATCTACCTCTGTATTTTCTCACCAGTCTTTGACCAAATGTATCCTTTGAAGCCATCATTTAGGCCAGACGGGGACACTCCCCAACTGATTTAGTTCAACATAATTTTCTCCTCCCCTCTACAGCCAGAGGTGCCTAACTTTAGCTCTGCCTACACAATAAAGCCAGATTTGGAAGGTACATGCTTGAAAAACTGACTAGAATGCATGCCACTTATACCACTCCCTCCCTTTGCTCACCAGCCTCACACTTGTGAAAGGGCATTGAGCACCATTCTTAGTGTCTGTCAGACTTAAGTGCTCTTGGATGGCAGCCCACTCCTTAGGGCAAGTGTTGAACATATGTTTTGGGTCTGTCACCTTGCTTCCTTGGGGGCTGAGTGAGTTCCCCAGTCAGCACTGTCTAGTACTAACTCCCCTTAAGATCCTGCCTGCCTGCGTGGCCCATGATTACAAAATGCAATTTCTCTTTTGACACCCAGGAGTGGTCTTGTTGAACTTTCTAGGCACCTGCTACACAATACCACCAGTCTACAAATGTATGCATTCCCCACCTCCCTCTCCTTTATCATTCAGGTGTTCTTTTTTGGCACAAAAATCTTAACCAGTCTCTTGACTGCAGTACGAACTGAGGTGAAACAGTTAGAATATCAACAAAGGTCCACATTTTAATAGATAATCTGGAGGAGGTTCAAAAAGGCCATTAATGGTGTACCTCTTTTCTACTCTGCCTCCTTCTCCTATTCTTCCTTCAAAATCTTAGGGTTTTACCTACTGAAGGAAGATGGCAAATTGTTTCTTTTAGTTTACCCCAGTCAAAAAAAAAGTATTGACCAATGAAAATAAAGGAAAAGACTGCTTCATTCTTTAATAACACAAAATGTGTACCATTATCTTAATTGAAGCAATATGCTTCTGAGGGTGGGGCAGTGTGGTAATAAAGAAACCTCTTTTGGGGACTTGGCTTTACCTTGGGGCCTTCTCACATAACATAGGTGGATAGTTGCAACACAGGAAAGACTACTATGGCCTTGTTGTTTTTGTTAACTCTGTCTTAAATGCATACAATGCCACAGTGTCTTTCTCTCTACAGTATAATTTTTGTTCTGTGGACAGAAAGGTTGCTAAAGGTAGACAAATATGTCTTGGGAAAGCAAATTCCCATATGGACCAAATGTAGACAGGTGTTTTCATATATAGTGAGAAAAAAATAAAGTATAGGTAAATAGATAGATAAATAAACATCAATATCTAAAGATATCTATAGTGGTCTATTGCTATTTACAGCTATACATATTTATATTGAAAGATATATCTTTATATAGCTATAACTCTGAATATCTTTAGATATTGATACATATTTATAAATCTATAGAAAGATAGATAAAATAGTTCCTGATTCCTATTCAATAAAGCACAGCTCAAGGGTGCAGAGATTGCAGGACTTTGGGGCACAAAGTAAAAATATTGACCAGTTTTCTGCATAGTGGAGAAGGGAGTAAAAGTTCACATCACTGGCTATTACTATTTACTTCCTATTTTCCAAGGAAAGGAGGTTGTGAAAGGCTAAATATACTTTTCCTCAAAGGCGTCTAAATCCTCCAGCAGACTCCTCAATTCAATTCAATTCAATTAATATTTACTTAGCTCTCAGTGGGTGCCCACCACTGTACTCCAGACCAAGGCTCCCTTTCCTTAGCAATCATATTTGGCTTCCGTGGAGAGTTCTGTGAGGGTGAGATAGTGTGATAAGCTGTGGAATCCTAACTAATATCCAAAGACCTCAGAGGTCATGTAGACCAACCCCTTCATTTCACCTAGAGTACCTTTAATTAGATGTGATTATAAAATTAAATATGATATTATTCTTTTCTGAAAGAAAGTCTAAAGCATTTGTATTCTCTACTAACTATATATTTCAACTGAATTAAAATAGGATTTAAATGCCCACGACGTGTTTGTTGGTATTGTACTAGGTGCTGGGGATAGAAAGAACAGTGAATAAAACTGTCCTGCTGAAGGAGGTACATTCAATATTCTATTACTCTAATGGTCCAATTCCATGAGCTCTTTCTGCTCTTTTAAACCCTATTCGTGGGGAGTCTCCCTGTTTGCTAAGGAGTCATATACTTTTGAGGGTAAAGATGGGAGTCATTAAGTGACAGAGAGACAAAACAGAGCTGACTGGTTCAGCACACTCCATGTGTTTCTCCATAATGGAGAAACAGGTGTCAGGAAACTCTGAAGTAGCTATATGACTGTGTCCCACACAGAGGACCCAGGCCACATTTGAGGAAACCATGCTGGATGTCTCCCAGGTCTGGAAAACTCTTATTGAAACAAATTTCCTAGTGCCTGCCCCATCTTTAGCCATCCATCATCTTCCCTGTCCCCAATTTTACTCTGTTACACACACTGTGTTCAAAGACAACACAAAAACTGAAAAATCGCTGTCAATTTCGTCACAATTTCAAAAAGCAACCTGTCTTCATTGGAAAAGAAGCAAGTATCTCTGTAGGCAGGGTGAGTTAAGAACACAAAATAAAGGGAAAAACCCCACTCCTCATGACACAGAAGTGATTTCAGTGTAGAAGAAACCAACAGTAGAGGGAGAAGATACAGTTGAGTGGATGATCAGAGTAAAGATGCAACCTCATTAACAAACATCTACTAAGTGCCAACTACAACACATTGTTATAGCCCCTGAAATGGGACGGGCAGCCAGGTAGAGAGAAATAGAGAGTTCTAAGAAATAAAAGACATGATCTGCCCTTGAGGAGTTTATAATCTCATTGGGATAATAAGATACAATTAAGAACGACATGAAAACAATGAAGAAACTGTTTATTAACCTGAAATTATATATTCTAGCTGGAAAAGGGGTTGGGGACAGTGTCTGAGATTAACAGGATGTTTTTTAAGATAGAAGACTAGTTTAAAGTTTCCCTTTCTCCTTTTCACAAGACTGCTTTAGAGTCTGCAGCATACAACCATGTAATTGATTTTATGCTACTTTTCATTATTCTCTGTTTTTTGCATACATTATCAGTTTGTAGTAATAACAGCCAGAATTTGTGTAACCTAAGACTTAGAAAGATCCTTACCTACATTATGTCAATTTGATCCTCATAACAACCCTGTGGAACGTATGATACAGACTGGGAAACTGAGGCCTAGAAAATTTAAATGTTTTGCCCATGGTCGCAAAGATAATAAATATCAAGAGGCAGGATTTAAACCTGGTTTTTTCTGTCTTCCTCTTCAGTGTTTTTTCCCTCAGTCAGTTCCAAGGCTATATACCACACTACCTTGACAAGAAATGAACAGCTCGAAAGAACTGAGATTTTTAATACTTCTTACCCCAACCCAATGCCTAACACAGTGCTAGACATATCACAGGTACTTCACAAATGTTTGTTCACTTGTTCTGAATTCTGCTGGTGGGGAATGGGAAGAAATGGTTTTTCCCCTTTGCTTTTATGCCTGTAACTCCACAATAACTGTTGAAGATGTGCTCATCTGGGTAATTTGAGAAGAGGGGATTGGGGGTACAGAAATAACTTCCTTAAATCTGACAGTCATTTCTCAGTGAGTAAGAAATATCAAGCCAGAAAACTTCTTTCAGCATTCAACAAAAGGTTACTCCAATTGTAACCTGAACTGCATTATTACAGCTACAAATGAAATATCCACGCTAACATATCGTCAGTATTAGGTATCTCAGAAGGGTTCTGGAAGGAGCCAATGCTGAGAAATACAAATGAATAGGAGAAATAAAAAAATCATGAACCTACGAAGGATGCAAAGATGAATATCAACTGTTTTTCACCAATGGAACTTTCCCCATTATTCTATATCTTCCATAAATGGACTAAGAGTCTAGGAGGTTAGAAAACACATTTTTTCATGTCTTTACCCTCCCTATGATACTGTTTTTTTAATAGTCAGTACTCATCTGGGTTAGCTCCATGTGGAAACCATGAGGAGGAGCCTGTGGTAGCCTATTCCATGGTCAGGATAATGGTCAGAGGCAGCTGGTGATACAGTGGACAGAGCACTGGCTTAGGAATTAGGAAGACCTGAGTTTAAATCTATCTTCAGATTTAGTAGCTGCATGATCCTGGGCAAGTTACTTCTGTTTCCTCAACTGTAATAACGGTAGGTACCTCTCACAATTATTATAAAGGTCAAATGGGATACTTTTTGTAAGAAATACTTAGCACACTGTCTATCTGGCACCTAGTAAGTACCATATAAATACTTGTTATTTACCTCCCTACCTGTGGGGGAAATGAATGGCATGGTGAATGCCTGTCAAGTTGACCAATAATCATCTGATGTAACTAAAGGTCTGAAGATGGAATAAAGAGTGGGGCTCCAAAAGCCCCATCAAATCAAAAATGCCTCCACTCCTGGCCTGCTATGGCGTTCTCCAATCATCATGACAGACTTACTCCTCTGTGTTAAGGTTTTGTTTCCAGGGGACCCCTGTTAGAATAGAAATATGCTACCTGAAAGAACTGGAAATTGAGAGGATGCCCATCAACGGGGGAATGGCTGAATAAGATATGATAAATGAATGTAATGGAATACTGTTGTGCCGTAAGAAATGATGAGCAAGTAGACTTCAGAAAAACCTGGAAAGACTTATATGAACTGATGTTGAGTGAAATGAACAGAGCCAAGAGAACATTGTACATAGTAATAGCAACACTGTACAATGATCAGCTTTGATAGGCTTAGCTCTTCTCAGAAATACAATGATCTAAGACAATCCCAAAAGACTCATGATGGAAAATGTTATCCACATCCTGAGAAAGAACTCTGAACTCTGAATGCAGATTGAAGCATACTATTTTCTTTTATTTTCCTTTCTCATGGATTTTCCCCTTTGTTCTGATTCTTCTTTCACAACATGACTAATGTGGAAATATGTTTAATATGACTGTATATGTATAGCTTATATGTGATTGCTTATCATCTTGGGGAGTGGGGAGAGGAGAGAGAAAAAAAATTTGTAATTCAAAATCTTGTAAAAATGAATGTTTAAAACTATCTATACATGTAATTGAGAAAAAATAAAATACTATTAAGTGGGGAAAAAAAGATATATTCTAATTGAGAGGAGTAAGGTATTCACCCAATAACAGACATTAACACGTAAGCAGATATTAATTTATCACTTCCCCAGACAAAAGTGTGGTAGACTCATAGCTCTAGAACCAGAAGAAGTCTCAGTGGACATTTAGTGCAACCCCTCATTTTATAGAAGAGAAAACTGAGGCTTAGGGATGTTATATGATTTGACCAAAGTCACATAGATAGTGGAAAGCAGATGACTTTTGTTCAACAGATGGGAGAAAAGAGAAAGGTCTGATCTGTGTGGGAGATAATACTTCTCATCCATTGTCTTCTAATGTATGAAACTGTGCATGTAAAGCTTATTGCAAAGAAAAGGACACTATGAAAATGTCAGTGGTGGTGGTGGTTTTAGCAATGCCATGGAGATGGAGTGAGAAGCCACAATTAGAGAACCAAGAAGCCAAGAGATAAAGCATGGGTCTCTAGTACTTTGAGTGGAGAAGGGCATCAAAATTGAGTGGGAAGATGATTATGGTGAGCTAGAGGATGCCAAAGACACTCCACCTGTGTAACAGTTTTGTTTGGGTGCTTAAACCCAGTCAGTGTCTATTACTGATCTCTTCTTCCAAGCAGTATGCATGATTGGGGGGAGGGAGGGCAGTGAAAAGAAATCATAGGATGATAGATTTAATGTTTACCAAGACCAGTCCCCTTATTTTACAAAATGAGGCTTCAAAGACTTTAATTGACTTCAACAAGGCCATTCTATCATGCAAAGCATTATTCAAACCTACGTCTTCCCAATGCCAAGAGCAGTGTTCTATCAATTATACTACATTCTTTCTATTCTCCAGGGTTTGCCAAGTCACTCACATCAAATAAGTACTTAATGCATGCTCCTTGACTGACTGCTCGAGTACCTCATGGAAGCAACTGAGCAAAATAAACACACCTAGAGTTACTCTAAGAAGTTCTAATAGGTTTTCAGTTGTGTCAAATGTTACTGAAGGTCAGCTATTCAATTAAATTTCACAAGCCTTTATTAAGCACCTAGGACATGCTAGGCAACCCAACTGATCTGTTCCCGATGAGTAATCTCTTCCCAAAAATGAATATGTGAAATAAGACTTTGTGATCATCAGCTTTAGTATAATGTGGATTTATGCTATAGTACTACAGTGATCTCCATCATCATCATCATTATAAACTTTATTTTCATTGGCATCATCATTGCCATCACAGGCAACATGGCACCTAGTGACCAGGCTCTTGGAATGATACAGAAGCCTTTTTTTCTGTTGTTCAAAAAAACAAGCCATTTTTTGCCATGCATCTCCCCTTAACAGAAATTCCTGCCTAGGATTGACACAAGTGGGAGGGGAAGGGAATTCATCCCAACTACACTGGAGGATGGAAAGGTGCCCAGGGGGTGGGTGGGACCACATTTTGAATGGAAAACAACCAAGCATAAACCAATGACTGACTGTGGCTGCTGGGAATGTGGGGGACTAGGAGCTGCAGGGTGATTCAGTAGTTAACTACACAACTGCTACCTAATGGTCCTAATTTCCATGATTTTAATAATAATGAGCCAAAATTCGAAGTGTTAAGTTGCACTTTCTACCTCAGCAAAACTGAATGATAATTGTGTGGAGAATAATTTTATGGGTGAAGTGTGCCCTGTATTGTAAAAGATTAGAACAAAGTGCTCTAATATACAACGTCTTAGCAGGTGCAGGCACTTACCTGGGCAATTAAAATCTTCTTAATATACAAATCACAGCCAATGAGACGGTTGGCATGACAGACGGGATCTTTCAGGACAAAATGTGTTTGTCTCAAATAGTTTTGCTTCCTCCTTTCCCCCAGTGGAGAGTGAGGAGCTAGTCATTTATAAAGTAAATTGACTAAATATAAAGACTATACTCCAAATGAGCCCATGTTTAGTTAGCTTTTGGGAAAACCAAAACCTTCTACAGATTGTTAGATATGGTCAAGCTTGTAGCAAATCCATTAAAAACATATATGTATTTCTAACTATAGGGTCAAAACACCTGGAGGAAGAGGCCAAGTGACCATCCAAAATCATACAGCAAGGAAGCAAAGAAGGAAGCAATTAAGCATTTCTTCAGCATCTATTATGTGCCAAGTCCTGGGCTAAGCCTTTTTTTTAACCAGATATTTTCTCTTTGGACCCTCACAACAACTACACAAGATGGGTCTATTATTTTCCTCATTGTGTACTTGAGGAAACTGAGGTAGCTAGAGGTTAACTTACATAGCCAGTAAGCATCTGAGGCCGCATTCAAACAAAGATCTTCCTGACTCAGGGTTCAGCACCTCTATTTACTTACCTGCCTCTTAGATATCAAAGAGGAGAGCTGCCCTTTGGGGTCTTCTGACCCCAAATTCAGTGTTCTTTCTATAACACAAGATTGCCTTGTTTCTACAGAAATTCAATGAAATAAAGGAACTTGCTCAGGTTCACATAGGTAAGAAGTGGAGTCAAGGTATCACAGCTCTTCAACCATTTGGAAGATGGCTTTTGGGAAAAGGGATTAGGACACAGAGGACATAGGGCACAGATTTAGAGCAGGAAAAATACTTTGGAGAGGATATCTGCCACAAACTCCTCATTTTTGAGATGAGGAAACTGAGGACCCAGGTGCTTAAATGACTTGCCCAGGGTCATAGAGTTAGGAAGTATCTGTGGCAAGATTTGAACTCAGATCTTCCTCATTCCAACACTGGTAATCTATCCACTATACCACCTAACTTCTCTGCTCTGCCTCAAAAAGAATGATTAAAAGCCATACATGAAAACTCCATAAAAGGAGATTTAGGCATCAGATAAAGAAAAAAAAAACTTGCCTAACATTGAAAATTATGCTAAAGTGCTGTAGACTGCTATAGGAAGTAATGAGCTTCCCCACTGTGGAAGTCTTAAAATACTCTTCTATATTACTTTTCAGGTTTATAACAAAGGGGATTCTTTTCCGAATGTTGTTTAGACCAGATGGCCTCTACAACACTTATGCAATTCAGAGAGTCTGGTAACCACAGCATGGGGACTATTATGGAGGATATTAATGGAAAAACCAGGAGGGAAAATTTTAAAGTGGCAAAAAGGAGCATGAATAACAAGAAAAATGAGAGGTAGGGAACGGGACAATTTCAGGTACAGCTTAGGTATTGAAAAGGGGCATCCTCACCTGTGCTCTGCCAAGGGCTCAATGACCCCCTTTGAGAAGAGATTCATTTTTATAGGAACCTAGGAGGTTGGTAATTAGGGTTACCATCTCACAGGACACTGAACAAGCACTCTGACTCCCTCCACAAGAAACCTCCCTTTCCCCATGTTGATGTCCTCATTAAAGCTCTGCCAGTTAGTTTTTTGGACACTGAGAAAATCATTAAATGCATATTTCTGAGCCTACTCTATGTTGATATACCTAGAACAAGCTATGTCAAATCAGGATAACTAAATCTGGTTGTTCATTCTACTGCTGCTATCATGACAGAGACCCAGCTTCCCATAGCTACCAGTACCAAGTTAAATGGAGATTTGGCATTGATTTTCCCATAAATTGGATCCAGAAAGATACTCAAACTTGATAATTCTGGCAAAAAATTCTGGTGACTTACTGCATTATAGAATGATGGAGACCCCCTTCACTCCAAGGAGAATGCGTACATCCTTTGCTATTTATTGTTAAACCTATGTATTGTCTAGTATTATCTATGTATTGCCTAGTATTAAGAATGCCAGTATTATCTACAGTAGGCAGAGGGGACTAGCTTAAGTAGTTCAGGGTCTTAAAAT
>JAQQSK010012992.1:0-11652 GCA_028658325.1 Potorous gilbertii | reverse complement strand
GCAGCCTCCCGAGGGGGTCCGAGTCCCATAGATACCCCGCTCCCCTCTCAGCCCGTCTCTCTCACTGACCTGTGCATCTGTGGGTGGAGGGACCTTCACGGCCACCCGGAGATTCAGGTCCCTGAGGCCTGCTTGGATCTGCTCGCTCCTCTCAGTGTGGTGTGGCCGGGGCGGGGGAGGGGAGGACTCTGTAGGGCAGGGCTCTGCTCCCCTCCGGTGTACCTTTGTGGCTGTTTTTTCAGGGCTCTCTGCAACGGAAATCTCCTTCACTGTGTTGCTGCACGGCTTCCACTGTTCCAGAAATTGTCAGGAGTTCTTTTTACAGGAAATCTATGGGCTGTGGGTTCAGAGCTAGCAAATGTGAGTCTTTCTCCTCCGCCATCTTCGCTCCGCCCCAAGTCGATTTTTAAAGTGTTATTTTCTTCAGCACTTTTTTGGGTCCCCTTTAGCAAGCAGTTGACTCGTTATTCATGATTTTATTGCATCACTCTCATTTCTCTTCTCTATTTTTACTCTGCTTCTCTTACCTTTTTTTAAAAAATCCTTTTGAGCTCTTCCATGGCCTCAGACCAATTCATATTTTTCTTGGAGGCTTTGGATGGAGAAGTTTTGACTTTGTTGTCTTCTGTCTGCATATTGTGGTCGTCCTTGTCACAAAAATAAGATTCTAGAATTTGATTCTTTTTCTGGTTTTTGCTCATTTCCTTAGACTTGACTTTTGAGCTCTTTGTCAAGGTAGTTCTCTGCTTCCAGTTGGGGTGGGAGGTTTACTGTCAGTTGCTTGATCCCCCTACAATCTATGGGCCTAGAGCTCCTGAAACAGTGGCTACCACTGTCCCTACTGTTGCTGTGGCTGACTCGAGTTCCTCTATCCCCTCCCTCCTCTACAGTCCTGGGACTGGGACCAGACCACTCTACTCTCTCACACAGGTCCCACAGGCTTTTTTCCACTGACCTTCCAATTTGTCTTCAGTGTTTTAGGTTCATAAAGTCCAGAAACTGCCACAAGTGAGAGAGATTCATTTGCCCCAAGGCCTGTTCAGGTCCCATCTGTGCCTGCTTGACCCATGTTAGACTGTGCCCTGCCCCCAGCATGGTGCAATAGACAATTTCTGGAGACCTTTCAGGCTGTCTTGGGCTGGAGATTTGCTTCATTCTGTCATTATGTGAGTTCTGCAGCTCCAGAATTTGTTTAGAGTCATTTTTTACAGGTATTTGACTGGGCTTGTGGGGAATGCTCTAGAAAGTCCATAATGTTCCTCTGCCATCTTGACTCTGTCCCTCCAACTTTTTCTTAATTGCTAAATGAATGGAATGGAGAATTAAGTGCTATAAATTCAGAATAGGATGAGCTCAGCATTGGAGTCCTCCAATACATTGAGGTGCTGGAGTATTCTAGGATTCCTTCAGGAAAGAGGTCCCAAAGGGATGGTCAGAAGTTGCATAGGGAGCAAATTGGGGGGAGGGGTAAAAGAGAAGGGAAGAAGGGAGAAGTTAAAGGACAAAGACAAAATAAAAGACATGTTTAGATGAAAGCAAGAAACCAATATATGGTGGCTGGAGTAGAGGATTTCAAGAAATGTGAAATCATCCTGAGGAGGTAGGTGAAAGTCACATTATGGAAGGCATTGAATGCCAAGATAAAAATGTGACTTTTTATTCTGTAGGCCAAGGAGAGTTGCTGAAGGCTTCTAAACAGTTAAGAAAATTAGTGTATTAAGAAGGTTAACCTGACCCAAGCACAGAGAGTTGACTGAAAGAATCCTGGGACCATAGACTTAGGATCACATACTTAGGAAGTGTTTCAATCAGGATTTGAACTTAGATCTTCTAGAATCCAAGTCCAGTATCCTTTCCATTATGCCACTAATTGAGGAAGAAACTTGGGCCTGTAGAGGGAAAATAGCAGACAATCAATAGCAAAAGTGATCTTGGTCACTGGGTCCTCTGAATATAAATCCATAGCACCCTTCACTGTTCCGTGCAGAGAAGAGGCAGAGATGGCGTTTAGGATCTAGGAACTTAGATCTAGAATCAGAGGTACTTTAGACGCTAACCCTTTCTTTTTAATTTGATTTTTTCATTTGTAGCATTTATTGTCATTTCCTTCCCTGTCATCCCCTTTGGGGAAAAAGGAAATAAAACCCTTATAATAAATACATATAGTCACACAAAATAAATCTCCCCATTGGCATATCCTAAAACATACATCTCATTCTGCATCTCATGTCATCTCTCTCTCCCTCCCCGTCTCTCTCTACCCCGCTCTGTGTCTCTCTGTCTCTCACTCTCTCTGTCTCTCTCTGTCTCTCTCTCTCTGTGTCTCTGTCTTTCTGTGTCTCTCTGTGTCTCTGTCTCTCTGTGTCTCTCTCTCTGTCTCTGTCTCTCACTCTCTCTCTCTCTCTCCCTCCCTCCATCTCTCTCTCTCTCTCTCTCTCTCTCTCTCTCTCTCTCTCTCTCTCTCTCTCCCTCTCTCTCTTCTTTCTACCTGGTCCTCTGGAATCCCAGCTGATCACTGCATCAATCAAAATCCTGAAGTTTTCCAGAGTAGTTTACTTTTCAATGGAATTGTCATTGTATCAATTATTCTCCCCACTCATTTTACAAAGAAGAACACTGGAGCACAGGTTCATGGATCAGAGCCCCAGAGCTAGAAAGGGCCCCAGGTGCCATCTAGGCTAGCCCTTTCCTTTTATATGGAAGGAAACTGAGGCCCAGATAGGGTGAGGGGCTCTCCTAAGGTCACACAGGTAGTGAGTGATGGAAGTATCAGGTTCCAGATCCCAAACCCAAGGTCCTTTCCACTGTGTCATGTTTGCTCAGACATTCTTTCTCCAATTCTACAGCTTAAACACACAGTTATATACATACTTTCATGCTCATACATATATGCACATGTAAACATGCGCACAATACATGCAGACACATAAACTCAATGTACATATACTTGTGTGTACATACATGTTCACATACCCACATACATATATGCACACACAAACACAATGTTTACATGTACACATACCAATTCACTGAACATACATAGTTGCATACATACACATGTAAACACATGCACACAAATTCAATGCACACACATACTTGCATGCACACACTTACTGGAACACACACATACACGCACAGAAGCATCTCTCTAAGCCTCTTCTTTGTCCTGTCTTCAGGCCCCTCGAGCTTGTGCTCAGTGCTTCATTAACCTTTGATTACCATTAATTGGACTCCAGGGCTGTCTGTGGCTAGGTTGCTAGAGCTGATGCTTTATTCACCAAGGAACAATATTCACCTCTTCTCACCTCAGTCCACTCCACAAGGTACCTCATACCATATGTTGGGCCACCCCATTCATTAATCCTGCCTCCTGAAAAGTCTTTTAATTACATTATGCTCAGAATCGATGGAGCATAATTAAAATATGTAAATCCATTATGTTATTTAATGAGCACATTGAGACCTCAACATTTTAAATTACATATCAAATTGATGGGGACCTATTGCTATTGATAATCTGTGTTAATAAACCCATCACCAGTTTAGACTAAGAAGGCTTCCCTCTATCCCTTCCCATAACTCCCAGCACGAGAGATGTCTCCTTCATCAATCCGCAGGCATATTTGATCTATCCAGGGCAGCAAATTCTGGTCTATGACTTTCTGTACTTTACTAGATGTGTGACCCTGGGCAGATGACTTCACCTAAGCCTCAGTTTCCTCATTTGTAAAAAATGGGCTGTTGTGAGATAACATGTGAAAAACTTGTAAACCTTGTACAGATCTGTATAAATACTAGTTCATACTATTATTTTCATTATTTTTATAAAACAGCAATTTTATAATTTGTATCATATAACTAAATATATTTATTATAATTTAAATTATTATAGCAAAATATTTAATCTACTTAGTGGCAAATGCTGGTCTGTGATCTGTTATAAATATCTCCAAAACTTTACCATTTGTACATTCTTTCCCTAACCTCTGCCTCCCACTGTCTCTTTCACATTAATAGTTTTTCAGCTGTGTCTTCACTATCCACTGCTATAAAGTTGATTTCTTTAACCCTAGTGTAGGACTTTATATTTATTCCTACTGTCATCTTGTTAGATTTGTGACACCTTTCTAGTCTGCTGAGATCTTTTTGCATCCTGACTTCATAGTCCAACAAGTTACTTCTGCCTCCTGACCCCAGACAAATCATTTTAAAATAAAAATTTCAGTTACTTTGATTCCTTGACTCCACTGTATAAATCTTGCATGTACTACAAAAATATTTGCATTTTTGTTTCCACATTAGAATGTGTACTAATTGAGGGCAGAGGGTATATTTCTGCCTTTCTTTGAATCTTCAGCCCTTAGCAAAGTGTATGCAACATGTAATCATTTAGAGGCTTGTTGATTGACTGATTGACTGACTTGGTAGAGCTGAGCAGCCTCACCTTGTTGCCTCCCCCACCTTTGACTTCTTTCAGCAGCATGCTGCTTTACTGGTTCTAATTCAGGTCTCTATCTTCCTTTTCTTCATTCTCCTTCAGATATCCCTCTTTCTTCCTCCATCTTGCGTATGAATGTCCTCCAAAGTTCTTCCCAATCTCCTCCTTCCCCTTCTTTCCTCCCCTTCCCCTGTTCACCTTTTCCTCCTCTCTCTCTTTCCCTCTCTC
This sequence comes from Potorous gilbertii, assembly GCA_028658325.1. NCBI lineage: Eukaryota > Metazoa > Chordata > Mammalia > Diprotodontia > Potoroidae > Potorous > Potorous gilbertii. The sequence goes on along the minus strand of JAQQSK010012992.1, from coordinate 6,986 downwards.
TTTATCACTTCCTCTCTTTCTCTCCTCTCCCTTTTCTCTCTATTCTTTCCCCTTTCTGTCTTCCACACTTGCTCCCTTGATGATCTCATCTCCCTTATAGCTCCAATTTCAACCTCTATACAGATTTCTAAACCTTCCCTCCTCCCCCCACCCCAAACCAAGTCTTCCTCCCAAGCTCCACTACCAAGTCTCCAACTATTTTTACCAGTAAATCCTCTATCACTTCAAATCCACCCATCAGAAACTGAGCTCATTATCCCCCTCCCTCATAACTTACCCCCCTTGTCAATTTCCCAGCTTGCAAATTTCTGTCAGTGACAAGACCATCTTTCCAGACGTATGTGCTCAAAACTTGGGACTTATTTCTGACTCTCCTTTCTTTTTTCATGTCCATTTTACTCAATTAGTTGCCAAGACATGATAACTCTACCTTATATCTGTTCCCTTCTTTCCCCTCCTACTATCACCACCTTGGTTCAGACCCTCATTCCAGACTACCCTAATAAGTTTTTAAACGATTCTTCTGCTTCCTGTCTCGTCTCTCCATTAAGCCTTGCCAAAGTAATCTTCCTAATGTACAGGACTGATCACATCACTCCCCTGCCCAAATAAGCAGTGACTTCACTTGGCCCACAGAATTATTCATAGACTCAGAATCATAAGATCTTAAAGCTGGAAAGGATACCAACAATTCCAGTTAACATCTGAACAGGACCCCCTTTATGCCATCCCTGATAAGTGAGCATTCTGTTTCTCCCTCAAGAACTCAAATGAAGGGGATCCCATTAGGCAGCTAAGTAACATAGTGGATAAAGTACTGGACTTGGAGCTGACAGAAGATGAGTTCAAATCCTGCCTAAGACACTTACTAGCCTTGTGACCTAGGCATGATATTTAACTTCCTTTGACTTCAGCTTCCTAATCTGTACGATGAGGGAGTGGGTCTCTAAGGTCCCTTCTAGTTCTAAATCAATGATCCTATAAATCTCCCACTTTGGGATGATTTCCATTATTAAAAAGAAAGTTTCATGCTTGTAGCTAGATGAAATGTGGCCTCTCTTCAGCTTCAATCCACTCTTCCTATTGCTGCCTTCTGGGACCACAGCAAGTCTGAACTTTCTTCCATCTGAGAGCCTTTCAAATGCTTGAGGATGGATGTCATGCCCCTCCCCAAAGGCTTCTCTTCTTTAGAATAAACATTTCCAGTTCCTTTATAATGATATGGAAAGCTCTCCAGTGCTGACAGTCTGGTTGTCCTCCCTTGACTCTATTTCTGCTAGTAAGTGCCTTTCTATAATGCCTTACTCACCAATGAATACGATGCCCTAAATACTCTAAATGACCAAGGCAAAAGATACTTATAGTAATCACCTCCCTTATTCTGAACACTGTGTCTTATTTAATATTTTCTGGTACCATACTGGCTTTTAGACTTCTATATTCCAATGCTGACATGCATTAAATTTACAGTCCACTCACATCCTCTCTTTAGCCCCTTGCTCCCATCATCTTTTTCACAAAAATAGTTTTCTAGAAGTGTTTCCAGTATGCAGTGCTAGAAAGTTCATTTGTTGAACCCAATGTAAGAATTTACATTTATTCCTACATTCTCTCCTTAGCCTCTGCCTCCCACAATCTCTTTCACATTAATAGTTTTCCATCAGCGTCTTAACTATCTATAAAGTTGATTTCTTGAAATCTAGTTTAGGACTTTGTATTTATTCCCCTGACTATCATCTTGTTAGTTTTGTCCCACCTTTCTAGCCTTTGAGATCTTTTTGAATCCTGACTTTACATTCCAATAGTTTACTTCTGCCTCCTAGCTTCATGACGTTACATTTTCTTGCCTGGCATTCAAAACTTTCCATAATTTAACCTTCATCTAGCTTTCTCATCTCACTTTATATGGCTCTTTTCCTGTTATACACTGCTGTCTCCCACCTTTCGCCTTTTCACATACCCCCCTTCCCCCTAATACAAAGGACCATCCATCCATTTCCACATCTACAATTATCCAAATTCTCAGTTCCTCTAAGACCAAGCTCAGATGCCACACCCTCTATGAAGCATTCATTGATATCCCCTAGCTATGTGCCTAGCTAGGAATATCTCCTTCCCTACCTATCAATTAGTTTTTGTAAAGGGAATGAAAATAGATTTTCCCCAACAGCTTAAGGATGCATTCTTTCCTATGCTCCTTTAATCTCTGGGGAGAGTGGGATCATTCTTAACCTAATTTCCTTTTTTTGTAAATAGTACTTTTTTCCAATTTTCAACATTCATTTTTTATAAGATTTTGAGTTCCAATTTTTTTCTCCCTCCCTCCATTCCTTCTCTCTCCAAGATGGCATGCAATCTGATATAGGTTATATATGTACAATCAGGTGAATACATTTTCCCATTAGTCATGTGAAAGAAAAAAACAAAACAAAAGGAAAAAGTCTCAAAAAAGCAAAAATAGTATGCTTCGCTCTGCATTCAGACTTCATAGTTCTTTCTCTGGATGTGGATAGCATTTTCCATTATGAGTCTTTGGAAATTGTCTTGGATCCTTGTATCACTGAGAAGCACTAAGTCTATCAAAGTTGATCATTGCACAATATTGTTGTGTACAATATTCTCCTGGTTCTGCTCACTTTACAAAGCATCAATTCATGCAAGTCTTTCCATGTTTTTCTGAGATCTGCCTGCTCATCATCTCTTATAGCACAATAGTTTTCCATCACATTCATATACCGCAACTTGTTTAGCCATTCCTCAGTTCATGGGCATTCCCCCTCAATTTCCAATTCTTTGGTACCACAAAAAGAGATGCTACAAATATTTTTGTACATGTAGGTTCTTTTACTTTTTTGTGATTTCTTTGGGGTATAGACCAAGTAGTAATATTTCTGGATCAAAGGGCATGGTTTGATTGACCTTTGGGCATAGTTTCAAATTGCCCTCCAGAATTGTTGAATCAGTTCACAACTCCACAAACAATGCGTTAGTGTTCCAATTTTTCCCACATCTTCTCCAACATTTATCATTTTCCTTTTATGTTATATTCTTTCATCTGATAGGTGCCTCAGGGTACCACCTCAGAGTTATTTTAATTTAACATCATTTCCACAAAACATTGATCTCATTAAGTTTATGGTTCAACTGTGTCATGATAATCTACCAAGAGGTTAGTCAAAGAGAACAAGGCCAAAGATACTAAGCTGTCTCAGGCCCTTTGGAAAACAGTCCCAAGTTTAACTATGCTGCCAATCAAAAAAACCTTCTCCTAATTAAGTGGCCAGCACATCAGAAGCAATTACAGAATGTCTCCAGACATTCCAGTCTCTCTTCCAGGCAAGTCCTCATGACTCAGGAAGATACCATTCAAGGTGCTTCATATACTTATATCAATAAACTAAAAACAAAATAATTTAGGGAAGGGGGCAGGGAGAACCCTGACACCAAAAGACACTTTTAGAACTCCCCCTAAAGCTGAGCCTTGAAGGAAACCAGGCTTCCTTGAGGCTGAGGTGAGGAGGGAAAGAGAGCATCCCAGGCATGGTCCAGTACAGATGTCAACAGGCTGGAGATGTAACATTGCGTACCAGGGAAAGAAATCAGAGCAATTTGTCTGGAACATTGAATCCATCAAGTGGAGTTGTGTGGACTCAGAGTGTGAAGTGAGGCTAGGGCCCCATTGGGAAGGGCTTTGAAATGCTGAGCTGAGGGAAAGAAACAGCACCTAGAGCCGAATTCATTTTTGGAGTCCTTTCTTCCAGCTATATTTCTCGGCATGTGTTAGCTGCTTAATAAATACTAATTGAATTGAATTTCACTTTAAGATAGGCAGAATAGATGTTACTATCCACATTTTATAAATGAGAAACTGGAGCTCAGAAAGAGGCCTCTGTTCTATTCTGCATATCACCCCCTTCTCTCTCTCTCTCTCTCTCTCTCTCTCTCTCTCTCTCTCTCTCTCTCTCTCTCTCTTTCTCTCTCTTTTCTCTCTCTCTGTCTCTTCCCTCTGTCTCTCTGTCTTTATCTACCTCTCTCCTCTCTTTCTTCTCCCTTCTCTCTCCTATCTTTCTGACTCCGCCTCTCCCTATATCTGTCTCTGTCTCTTTCTTTACATTTTAGAAAAATCATCAAAATATTTGTTTCTTTTTTGTGGCCCATATTGTAAATGCTTTAAAAAGATGTATCAACTGACCAAAAGTCTGAATTGCTTTATCTGTTATAAACTGTGTTAAAAATAAATAAAAAAATTAAAAAATATTTGTTTTAATATCACCTTCCAAATATATCTTTCTCCCTCTTCTCCCTAGTCTCTTGTAACAGAACAATAAAGATAATTTTGAAAAGCATTTTATCATAAACAAGCAATTTTGAATCTATAACCTAGGATCTTCTGAAGATGAATAGAGACTTTATACTGCTGCAAAGAAGGAAGTGTTCTTTTTCATCCTTTCTCTGAGGACAGGCTCCTTCTCCTCCTCCTCCTCCTTCATCTCCTCCTCCTTTTCCTCCTGCTCCTTCTTCTCCTCCTCTTCCCCCTCCTCCTTCTCCTCCTCCTCCTTTTCCTCCTCCTTCACCTTCTCCTCCTCCTTTACCTCCTGCTTCTTCTTCTCCTCCTCCTCCTTTGTCTCCTCCTCCTTTTCCTCCTGCTCCTTCTTCTCCTCCTCTTCCCCCTCCTCCTTCTTCTACTTCTCCTTAGCACTTACTATGCGCCAGGCACTGGGCTAAGTCCTTTATGATTATGTCAATGGATCTTCACAACAACCCAGGGAGGTAGGCTTTATTATTATGCCTATTTTACTGATGAGGAAATTGAAGCAAACTCAGATTAGGTGACTTTTCCAGGGCCATACAGCTAATAGTTTAGGACCCACTTCCTTACTGCCCCTTTTCTAGCATCTGCTAGGATCATCTAATTAATCAGTCAGTCAATAAACATCAATTAATCACCTCCTTTGTATCAGGTGCTCTGCTATGTACAGGGAGTACAAAGAAAGGCAAATACTGCTCCTTCCCCTCAAAGTGCTTCCATTCTAATGCTTTAGAGCTGAAAGGGATCTCAGAGGCTATCAATCCAACCCCCTTATTTTTCATATGGGAAGACGGAGGCCCACTGAGATAAAGTATCTTGCTAAAGGTCAATCAGTAAGTGACAGGAAGGAATCTGAACCCAAGTCTCCACATTCCTTATCCAATATTTTATACTTCCCTCCTCGCTACTGAGCCTTAAATTAAGCAATTGCTTCCATTGGTAATCCATTGCTTTCCATTAGATAATAAGCAATTACTTCTGAGCTGCTTCGCATAGGGCTGGATGCTGGCCTGACATCTCTGCCCAGACACTTTGCTCCTGCTTAGGAGGCATTTTTCAGACATTTCTCATGGATACAGCCAGCAGAGGGAGCCCAGAGATTCACCAAAATGGGAGTCTCTAAGCATTTACAGGAACAAAATCCTAGGATGTCAGACCTGCCAGAGATCTTAAACTATCAAATTTAACCCTACTTATTTTACAGAAAAGGAAACCAAGGCTCAGAGAGGGGAAATGATATACCCAAGGTCACATGGAGGATTGCCTTTCACTCCTATAATAAAGTTTTGCAAGGAGAAAGAGCTGATCTTTTGCTTATAAGTAGGTGTTCAAAATAGTTTGATTATTTCTAGCAATCAATCTAAATAGCCAACTAATCAGGAGGGGTCCTGATTAACCCACCCCACCAAAGCCACAGTTATGCCAAAACATAGAGTAAAAACATTTGTGTCTGATGAACTTTCAACAATCTCCATCCTTTTCCCATGAAAACTCTATCTCCCTTTCCTTCCAGCTACCCAGTGCACCAATATTTCCCTGAATCTCCAGTTCAATAGCCCATAAGGCAGGTGCTACAATCCCTGGGGGTGACCTTTTCTCCCTCAACCAGACTTAGCCAGATGGTGGTTCGTCCTATCAGAAGCCTGACCTTTGCTGGTGGCCAAAAACATTTCATGATGGCATCGTATTAATCGATATCTGCTCATGTACATGTAAACATAAGGGATCAATTTAGAGTTCTAAGGACATCTTAGTGGACATCTAGTCCAACCTGATCACTTTTACAGATGAAGAAACTGAGGCTTATTTTGGTTATGTGACTTGCTCAAGCTCAAAAAGATAGTAAGTGACAGAGATGCTTGGTTTTTCCCTAACCCTGCTCCCCAATTTTGTTCTGAAGATCTATTAGAGAAAGCTGCTCCTTCCAATCCCAGAGGGAAATTGACCAAATTCATGATCCTAATTCCATGCAACTAAAATGATACAGACTTAGTTTATCCCTCTCTTTTAAATTATAGTACAATTGTGAGCTATGCACGCCTCAGTCACAGAAAGAGACAACCTTTAATCTACGCACAATTTCTTCTCAAATGTACTTTCCATATAATGACAGATGGTTCACAGACCCATCCTGTGACTGTTATGATACTTAATGGATATAAATAGGTTGGGGGGGGGGAGAGGGAGAGAGATGAAGATGAGATAAAAGAAAATTACTGTTCAGTTATGTTTCAAGTCTCACAAGAATCACAGTATAGAAAGTAGTGGGAGAACATAAAGGCTGGGGGATGGGGGTGGGGAGAGATCCCAGGGAGGAGGCAGAAGTACCCAATACACTTTTGAGAATATTGCATGTTGTATAAGGTGCTTCCCTACCCCCTAAAAGTCACTTCTCAAAGAAAATGGTGGAAATTGATTCCAAATCAATCCATAGGGAAGGAATAATGCATGTTTCATTTTAATAGTTAGGCTTGACCCCAAATCAGAGATGAAAAAACACACCTCTCTCCTATAAGGGAGATTAGATAGATAGATAAATAGATTAGATAGAAAGACAGATAGTGATGAGTAGAGATAGCATGGAAGGATGGATGAATGAAAGGATGAAGAGAAAGGGGAGAGAGAGAAAAAAAGGAGAGAGTGAGAGATGTCCATGGATGAAGAAATCTGCATATGT
>JAQQSK010012991.1:0-11652 GCA_028658325.1 Potorous gilbertii | reverse complement strand
CTTCTTGCTGATCTCTGTTGGTAAATATGGTAAAGCTGATTACGTACATGCATTTATTTTATATCTAGCCACATTGCAAAAGTTGTTAATAATTTCAAGTACTTATTTACTTGGTTCTCTCTTATTTTCTAAGCACATCATCACATCATCTTCAAGGAATGATAATATTGTTTCTTCATTTCCCATTCTTCTCCTTTTCTTCTCTTATTACTGAAACTAACATTTCCTATACAATACTGAGTAATAATGGTGATGATGGGCACCTTTATTTCACTGCTGATCTTATTGGGAAGGTTTCTAGCATACCCCCATCATCGATAATACTTGTTGATGGTTTAAGACAGATGCTACTCATCATTTTAAGGAAAGCTCCATTTATTCCTATACTCTATAGTGTTTTTTTTAATAGGAATGGTTACTGTATTTTGTTGTATTTTTCGGCATCTCTTGAGATAATTGATGTTATTAATTATACTAATAGTTTTCCTAATATCAAACAAGTTTTGCATTTCAGGTATAAATCCCACCTGGTCATAATGTATTATTTTTGTGATAAATTACTGTAATTTCTTTGCTAATGTTTTCTTTTGAATTATCATCTGTGTTGGCTCTTCCTGGCTTAGGTATCAGCATCATGTCTGTGTCACAAAAATAATGTCATAGCACTCCTTCACATATTTTTAATAGTTCATTTAGTATTTGAATTAATTATTCTTTAAGTATTTCATAGAATTCACTTGTAAATCCATTTGATGCATATTTCTAAGGCCATATTTCAACAATTTGTCCTAAGTTGTGTCTTTTTGACACAATTTGAATGGAGACATGGTTGAAATAGGGGAGGTAAGTGGTGCAATGGGTAGATCACTAAGCCTGGTGTCAGGAAGACTCAGATTCAAATTTGGCCTTAGACACTTATCAAAGTGTTAACATGGGCAAACCATTTAACCATGTTTGCCTCAGTCCCTTCATCTGTGAAATGAGCTAGGGAAAGAAATGGCAAACCATTCCATTGTCTTTGACAAAAAAAAAACAAAAAACAAAGGGGGCCAGAAATATCAAAAAATGAAAAGACTGAATAGTAAGAACAACAATGTTTGAAATGGTTATTACATGTTCTAGCCCAATAATTTGCATAACTCAAATAACTCAAAACCATTTAACAAGCAGAATTGGGAAGTAATGTGGCATATCAGTCATGAAGATAGCCTATGACAGTGGGAAGAGAAAAGTACTAACAAAGTAAACTTGGGAAAGTCTCTTCACTCTACGCTTCAGTTTCTTCATCTGCAATATGATGAAGTTGAACTACATGATCTCCAACATTTTTCAAACTCCAGTTCTAGGACTGTATCCAAGAAAATTCATAGGGACTGTGTTGCCACAATAGTTGATAATATATTTACATATTGGAAGGTTATTGACACTAAAAAGAGACTCTATTTAAATTGTATCTCTCCAGTAGCAAGGACTAGAAAAAAATGGTAGCATTTCCTGGAAGGATTTTTACTCAATATAAATTTAAAAATTAATATTAGGATGCTCCAAATTTGGAATGAAGTACCTAGAGATGCAGTGAGTGAGTGATTCAGAAGTGGAAATAAGTGAGGGGACTCGGGATGACTCTGTATCAACAAAGGCCCTGGCATACACTGGAGGGACCACTGTACAGGTCCTTATATCTTCTTTTGTAACAGGAAAACATCTTTTAAGGGCTCAACAATCTATTTTAATTAAGCATATATATCTTCAGGAGAAAAAGTCAGCACCCTGAACTTCAGAGAAAATACAAACAGAAATTACAAACAGAAAGGCCAACAGACAGACTGGGCTTTCAACTGTCTGACCATAGACAATATCATTAATCATTACCAGAGAGAGAAGCATCAATATCTAGGTTTTCAAAACTGGGGTGTTTCTTAAAGTGACTACTCAGAATCTCATCTGGCACAGAAAAATTCTTCCAAAAAATAAGTCCCAAAAGAAAACCTCACCTCAGAGTACATATACTCTTTTCAGGGATAGAGAGTGTGACCCTTGTGACCCAGTGATTGGGAGACTCTGAAGAAAAGTTTGGGAGAGAAGAGGTATTTGACTACCAAACTGAAGGTCTACAGAGCTGTGGTGTTGACATCATTGTTGTATGCCTGTGAAACATGGACAGTTTACCTGCGCCATGCCAAGAAACTGAATCGCTTCCATCTGAACTGATGTAGGAAGATTCTGATGATCAAGGATAAGGTACCAGACACTGAAGTCCTTGCTCAAGATGAACTGCCAAGTATTCAAACTATACTTCAGAGAGCACAACTCCTATGGGTTGGCCACATTGTTCTAATGCGAAATGTATGCTTGCCAAAAAGACTATTTTATGGAGAACTCACATGGGGCAGGTGATCACATGGTGGTCAGAAGAAGCGATACAAAGACACTCTTAAAGTCTCTCTCAAGAACAGTACAAAGTAAATGTAGAATGTGCAAATTTGGAGTATCCACCCCAAAGCTTCATACAGGCTATCTGTGCACAACTTGTAGTAGAGCATTCCCAACTTGTGTCGGTCTGATCAGCCACATCCAGACTTACTGAAAATTCACTTTATCATCGTGATGTCATTTTGATCCTCTTTGAAAATGAAGGACAACAACCAACCAACCAAGAAATTAACAAAAGGTGTCTGAAGTTTATTGATGGGTAGGGAAGATATTGAGTTCTTGTCCCCATGCTCCATTAACCTTACATTAATTAATTCATTTGAGCATCCATTCTAATAATTCTAATTAATTAAAAGTTAGCTATTAATTCATAATAAATAAATTAATAATTAAATAGATTAAGTAAATAAATAAATAATTCATGATGAAATTGACTATTCTTTAATTGTCTGGTAAAATTCACTTGTAAATCCATTTGATGCATATTTCTAAAGACACATTTCATTAATCTTTCCTTGATTCTGTCTTTTCCAAACAATTATCTATGATTTGAGAGGAGACATAGTTGAAATCGGGCAGGTAGGTGGTTCTATGGGTAGATAACTAGGCATGGAGTCAGGAAACCTCAGATTTAAATCTGGCCTTAGACACTTACTAAAGGTGTGAAAGTGGGCAAGTCACTTAACCATATTTGCCTCAGTTTCCTCATCTGTAAAATGAACTAAGGAAAGGAATGGCAAACCATTCCATTATCTTTGGCAAGTAAACCCCAAAGTGAGGTCACAAGTAGTAAAAACAAAAAATACTGGATAGCAACAACAGCAATATTTGAAATTTATATTAAATGTTCAAGCCCATTGATTTGCAACATTTTGAGAATTTGAAACCATCTAGTAAGCAGAATTGGGGAAGACTGTGACATATCAATCCTAAAGAAAACCTGAGATGATACAGAGCCAAAAAAAGAAAATCAAAACAGATTCACAGCATAGCTGTCATCACCAGGACAGAGGGGAAAAGCTGCATAACATTACCCAAAGGGAATGATAATACATAAATGGTATAAAATATATTACTAAAGAAATGTGTGATTTAAAATAGTTGTAATGAAACAAGAGCAATGGATATGCTTTCTTTTATTGATGATGCTCATGTGCTTCACTAGTACCATATTGAGGAGAAAGTGTTGTACTAGTATATTGTTACTTCAATTAATGAATCAATCACACAAGATATTTATTAAGCATTTACAATGTATTGGCATTGTTCTCAGTATACAATTGACTGAGGATACAATGACAAAAAGTTACCTTTAGTCCACAGAATTATTTCATTCTAAAGGAGAAGGGATCAAGTATATTCATAAATATGCTGAGATTATATATACATATACATACATACACATTGTAATTATATATACATATTATATACACACCTGCATATATACAGAAAAATGTATAGATGTTTGTTTACATATATGCACACATATGTACACACATATATAATACATACATGTATATGCATCATATACACATATATACATGTATATATATATACATTAAATTGTATACATGTGTGTATACAAGAAGAAAACATTGGCCATAAATCTGGGCTCAAAAGGTTTTTTTTTTCAGAAAACAAGTCTGACTTTTTTTAATTTTAAAAGGATCTCTCCAAGCAGTATTAACACATGTCCCTTTAATGCAAACTATTTTCAACCAATGATGAAAGCATCTGATTCATTTCCATTTAGGTTCATTGCTTATTAAAAAATAATTTGAGAAACATTCATTGAGCGTAATTTATTATACAGTACAAAGGCTTTAATACGGTGCTTACATCTTCACCTCAATTTAACATTTTAAAGTGATTTTTTTTACAAAAGGAAAAGGAGAAAAAAGTACATCCATGGTAACATGTTTTGGCATCCAAAATATATGCTTGATATTTGGAGAATTTCAGTTAAATAAGAGAATGGAAAATTGGGGTATTAAAAAGTGCTAAATCAATTCTATTTAGCTGAAGATGATATTATCTAATGTGATTTTCAGAAATTCGAATGAAATGGTATAAAAATCTGTTATCATGGCTTCCATTCATAAAATGGCTTGAGGAAGAGAAAATACAACAGTAACCAACAAATTGAGACATTTTCTAAGGGGAAAGAGAAAGGGAATGGTTTATGATCAGACTGATAGCCCTATTCCTCTATGTAAAACTGGCTTTGGTCCTTTCATATTGTATGAGACTTACCCAAAGTTTTCCAAGGCTATGGCAGCAAAGCACAACCAAAAAGAGTAACTCACCATTCTGTTACAATAATGTTAGTGAAGTCTTTTACATAAATGATGAGAAGGAACTCAAATAATTCTGCCTGATTAGCCAGAAGAAGGGATATTGTCTTTCAGTTCTTGAATAGATGATATTTACACTCATTCTCTTTATTCCAAGAGGCAGAGCTAGGAAGAGTGAGTAGAGTTTGCAGAATGATAAATTTAGACTTCATATAAAAAAGCTTCCAGTTACACAAAAAGAAAAACAGGCGAATTTTGGAATTCTACCACATTGTACTTTAAGTAAAGATTCAATGATCACTTTTCAAGCATATTATAGATGGTTTGCTTTTCAGAAACTGGTTTTACTAAATAGTTACTAAGTTACCTCTTAATTTTGAAATTCTATGATCTTTTCATTAATTCCTTTTAATCTTATGTTAGCCATGTAGAATGGGTACTAAAGATATTATCCTCCATTTCTCAGATGATGAAATGGATTCTGTGAGAGAAGTGATAGTCAAGTCTTAACAGATTTTAAGTTTCTTTCTACTTCAAGAATTTAGTTAAGGCTAGGGAAGATTTCAAAATCATAGAATTTTAGCTTAATAAATATCTTGTTTTATTAATTCATTAATTGAAGCAATGATATACACTAGTACAACACTACTCCAGTGAATCTGTGCACCCATGAAACGATACATTCTAGTGATATCTAGTGATAGAAGGCTTTACCAGTCTTCTTCAATTCTTCATGAGGAGTTCTCCCAATTTTACCAACCCTTCATTAATATGAAGACCTACCAATTTATGCCTTCATGTCCTGTTTGACTGTTGTTTATGTTCTCCTGTTAATTCATCCCAGGAGCTCTGACCAACATGTTTAGGGGTTCTCTCAATGTCTTTTCTCCTCAATATGGTACTAACAAAGCATATGAGCCTCTTATCAATAAAGGAAAACATATCTATTGCTCTTGCTTCATTACAACTTTTTTATAAATCATACATTTCTTTAATGAGGTTGATGCATGCATTGCCAGAGCTAGCTCAGTGTTTGGGAGGCTCTGAAGAAAAAGTTGGGAGAGAGGAGGTATTAGACTGACTACCAAACTGAAGGTCTACAGAGCCAGTGTGCTGACCTCATTGTTACATGCTTGTGAAACATGGACAGTCTACCAGTGCCATGCCAGGAAACTGAATTGCTTCCATCTGAACTGTCTTACGAAGATTCTGAGGATCACCTGCAGAATAAAGTACCAGACACTGAAGTCCTTACTTGAGTTGAACTGCCAAGTATTCAAACTATGCTTCAGAGAGTGCAGCTCCTACAGGCTGGTCATGTAGTATGAATACAAAATGTACACTTGCCAAAAAGACTATTTTATGAAGAACTCGCATGGGGCAGGTGATCACATGGTGCCCAGAAGAAATGATGCAAGGACACTCTCAAGGTCTCTCTCAAGAACATTGGATTTGACTGTGCAACATGGGAAACACTGGCACAGGACCGCTCAGCATGGCATGCCCACATCAGAAAGCTTGCTGTGCTCTTTAAGGAAAAATATTCACATGGACTCTCTGTGCCCAACCTGTGGTAGAGCATTCCAAGCTCATATTGTTCTGATCAGCCACAGTGGGACACACTGAAATTTCACTTTTTCATGGTGATGTCATTTTGGTACTCTTCAAGAGGATGGACAACCAACCAATGTATTTTATACGATTTGTGTATTATCATTTCATTTTTTGTAATATTCTTATGCAGATTTTCCTCTCTGTTCTGGTGGTGATTGCTGTAGTGTTTGATTTTTTTTTGGCCCTATATCATCTTAGTTTTTGTTTGTATTTTTATGGCCCTGTCTGTCTCTGTGTGGCATTTCACACTGCTGATCTTGTGGTCTCAACTGAATGTGGATTGGAGAGAAATGATGAGTATCTCTTCTGATATTGGTTTCTGGATATTATCTTTGGTGCTCATGTCTCTGAGGTCAATCAAGTGATTTTCAATTCATTACGCTAGGGCACAATTAGTAGAACCATTCCTGGATAAAGTTGGCTCATAGGTATTCTTTCATAGTCACCATAGTCAGGTAAAAAAAGTCAAACAAGGTGACCCCTTCCATCAGGACTGTCTTTCAGAATTTGAATCAATGGGCAGAAGCCAAAGTCTGCTGTTATGGAAAAGTAGTTAGTTATGTTTATATACTTTTTAGATATGCCCAAGATCCTCCATTGTTTAGTGTACACATAATTCAAGTCAGAACAAAAGGCAATCTAAAAGAACAAAGTCATTTTTCTTAGCATATTTAGCCTGTATCCCTGTCTTTTTGTACACATATTTGAAAAGTAAAATGTGGTTGCATTGGTGTTTTACTTTGATCTAAATAGACACATACACACACACATACTCACACACACATACACACACATACACACACACACGCTATAACTCTGTTTCCCAACATTATATTGTCCCTGCCTAGTAAAAACAAAAACTAAACTAAAATCAAATTTGGAAAATGGAAAGTGTCTGTAATTGGAACAAGCAGAGGAGCATAGTTATGAGGATGAAATAATTTGTCCACATGTAACTTGTAATCTAAACTGGCTCTTTGGGCTCAGAAATTCTGGTTTCAATCTTGAGGACTTCTCAATAATAATTCAACTTATCTCTGTGGTTCCTTTGGCTCATATCAGAGGCAGTTTGAAATGTCTGAATGTGGTTTTTTTTCTAACGCTTCCCTAGAAACCTTTAGGACCCCTATGATGTCCCAGATAAAAATCACATTAGCATATAAAACCGATTTATAAAGAAAAAAAAAGTGAAAAATAATTATTATATGCCTGTTCCTACCTTATTCTCCACCAAGGGCTCATTTTCCATAAAATCTGTGTGTATGAACTAATCATATACCTGACTTATGTGCAAATATTTGGGGTTAGAGTTTTGCCAGTCCAGTCACACTTACCATCTTCTTTCTCTATGAAGCCTGTACTTTTTCATCTGCACCCCTCTGAACCATTTGCAGAGGGCCATCTTTCTTCCTTTTGTTAACCTCGTATCACTAAGGAGCCTCCTGCCAGTCTTTTCCTTAGCCCTATTAACATGAAACGGTAGCCCTTGACCTTGACTAGGCAAACCAGTGAACTTCAGTGGAGGGAGTGCCCCCATACCACTTTTCTGTACATCAATGATTTCTAACTCAAATAGAAATGGAGCTAGTAAATCTTACATAATGATCCCTGTAGGCCACATGTTGACTTTATTTTGAAAAACAATGTTATCTTTTACTGCATTTTTACTTAACTGTTTTAAATGTTGCCAATTATATTTTAATCTAGTGGAGCATGAGGGAAGCAGTACAGGGCTTTGCTCACAGAGCAAATATTTGACAATTGTACTCTACATGAATAAAAAGTGCACCTCAAATTTTGGTCCCTACTCCCATACAGTCTAAGGAAACTGTTCATACACTGAATGGAAATTCATATGGAAAGAGAATATACCCTAATGAAATAACAGAAAGAGGCTTTTATGTAAGAGGCAAACCTTGAACTGAAATATGATGGTTCTCAGAGATTCTAATGCCAGAGATGAAGAAGGAATGTATTCTAGGTTCAAAAGGATAGCAGTTGTGTGTGGAATGCTTTGTTTAAGAAAAATAAACTAGGCAAGTGTGACTGAAAGGAGAAGCATGTGAGGAATAATTGTTTCTTATAAGCTTAGGCCAGTAGACTGGAGCCATGTCTTCATTTGTAGAATGCCTTGGGAAAGCCTTCTTGCTCTGCATCACTGACTTCTTCCTCATTCATTAAACTAGCATCAGAATTCAGGTCCTGTAACTGCATCCCACACTATTCCAATTACCACTTGATTGTATCCTGATAACTGGTCACTTTATATACCAAAGGAGTTCACATTTAATAATAGTGAGGAAGAGCCAGTGGTGTGGTGGTGGTTGTTTCTTTTTTTTTTTTTTTGCCTCTTAAGAGACTTTTGCTTTAAGAAATCTACTTTGACAACTTTTCAGAGGATAATTGGAGAGGGGAGAGATTTGGAGTAGAGATACTTTTGTAATTGTCTAAGTAATAAGTGAGAAAGGTGTTTAGGATAGTGGTCATGTGAGTAGAGTGAAGATGGTAGATGCAGGAAAACTGTGCAAGCAGTGTGACGTGTTGAATGTAGATCTGGGCCAGAATAAGGAAGAGATAGGCTCAAATTGTACTTCTGATAGTACCTGTGGAACCTTGGGGAAGCCATTTAACTTGTTCCCTTCTCCATTTCTTCATTTGTAGAATGCCTTGAAGTCTTGCTCTCCATCACTGCCTCATTTTCCTAAGTCATTAAGCAACATTAGAACTCAGGTCCTTTAATTTTGAATCCATCAGTATTTCAATTACCACTGGATTGTGTTCTGATGAGTGGTTCTAACTCTAACTCTTGCCCTTAACAAAAAGGATATTTCATCCACACTATAGCACATTGACTTTTAGACATAAAACATGCTTGACCAGACTACTGGACAATGTCTTTGTTTAAGCTCTCTGATATTATTAACAAATGTCTGATGAACTGGAAAAATTGTATGAATTGATTTTCTCTATTTCTTTTCTAATATACATCTAATGTAATCTTATTCCTTAATTAAACTTCTTTATTACTACTAAAAAAAGAATTCTTCATAGAGATTGATAATGTGGCTTAGGAAAAGAGCCTGGTCCATGCAAATCATGTAAGGTGAAAAATAATTAATTCACTTGAGATGTTAAATGGGAATTGAATCTAGCCCTAGGTATTTGTTTTACTACACAGTGCTGGAAGAAAAATTATATGAACCCTAGTGCTATTTACTTAAGCAAAATTCTGCCATCTAAGAGTAATAGGCAGCCAACTTAGGTGGAGAGATACCTCAATCAGTTTGACTGGTATGATTGTAACAACATCAAGAGAAGGAGAACAATGAAGAAGAAAAAAATGAATTCTAATGAAAATACGAAATTTAAATAAATGGACTGTTTTTAACTCTGTGCCTTAAGAAATATCAATTGAGATACCATTGTGACCCTTTTTGGAGTTCTTTCTGTTGTGTCATAGTTGGGTATTCATTCCGCCAATTCTATAGATTCCTCATCAATCCCTCTATGTATGTTTCTTTAAAGTATTATGGGAAATCACATAGATAACTATATCCGATAAGTAAGAATCAATATAGTAATTATCATCTCCAGTTGGCAGATTAAGAAACGAAGAACTAGGCTAATGAAGGTGACTGAAAAGTCACATGGCAATGACCAACAGTGACAGCCTGTGACTATTGATCTTGCAATGTAAGTGACCCACCCACAACTCCCACAAACCTAATACATTTTTTTCGATTTACATTAGATATCCAATATATTTGTTTATTCATCTGTAATCCTATTGATTTATCTATAGAATTTCAACTCCTTGAGAACAGGTGCCATTTCATTTTGTCTTTATATTTTCAGTGGGTAGTACAGAGCTAAACACATAGTCAATGCTTAGTGGATGTTTGTGACGTAGATGAATAAAGACATCCATTGAAATCTTTTACTCATTCCTCTTCATGACCTTTTTCATAGTCATATTTAATAACCACAATGGCAAGCACACAATTTACTGTGTGCAATGAATATTGCTGGATGCTAGGCCCTGGGCACAGGATATAGAAGATTTAATTATGAGTTTCCTTGATTTAAACCAACAAAACAAGAATTTAAATGACTTCTATGCATTTTTGGTATTTAATTATCCAAAAGTACAGCAACATATCATTCTGAAAGCTTTTTTATTATAAAATTCATATAAGTACTGTATGTTTTCAAATTACACAGCTCTCTTCTAATCTTATTTTCATAATGAAATTTATTTAAGTCTAATATAAGCATAATGTAGAGTAATGTGTCTTCTGTGCCACAAAATGAATGTGGAGTCTAAATTCATTATTTCTTTGTCAGCAGATCTCCTTTTAATCTCTATATGGTAGACATTAGAGTAATTTCTTTCCTGACTCCACTGATGAGGATCCAAAACTAATTTTCAATAAAATGAAAAGTCTTGAAAAATATAGTTTTATCATAGTTTGCAGCTTCCTTCACTGCCCAAGTGTATTTCCTTTTAATGCCAGCCATATATTTTATGTGGAATGCGTTGTCTCCCATTATCGATATCCAGAGGTAAAGCAAGATCTCAGATAGGAGTTCTTTGAGAGTCTGTATAAGGCAGTGTGGGAATAGACATCATTCACTATTTTGGTCCTATTCTTTGGGGTATGTCTCAGTATTTTGATTTGCTGTTACTGCTGTTCTTTTGTTTTCCAAGGCCACAGTCAAATACATCTCATCAAGTCAGTGTCATTACCAAGCCCCATGGTTGCCCATCCTGTGTCACTTTCATCCTTACTTTCCTCAATTTGTTATGCTAGTTTAACCCTAAATTTCCTGTCATTCCTCTTGTCCTCTTGGGATTTGTTATATATCAATGGAGAAACTTAACTGCCTCTGCTATCTCTCATTCTGATCTAGGATTGATGCATTTTTCCATAAATCACATATTTTTAAAGAAATTCAAAATTTATCAGCTTCAAATTTATTATCTACAATGATGTGTGGCCTTGGCCCACCTATGACATAGTTTTCAATTGTCCTATGATAATTTTGTCTTTCATGGAAAGAAAATTCATACCTTTCCAAGCTAAAACCTGAATCATCTCGTTGAGCTTAAATTACTGATTAGGAAGTAGAAAAGGAACTGCCAGTTTAGGGAGACCAATAACTTCTCAATGCTCTAGAAGTTAGGGTTTCCAGAAGCCTCTATATGGCAGCTTCATTCACATGGAAATATGACATAATTCCCTATTTGGTAGCAGCCTAAGTCCACAATTGCATCTTTCCAGTATAATAAATAAATGAATGCAAAAGACTA
>JAQQSK010012990.1:0-11652 GCA_028658325.1 Potorous gilbertii | reverse complement strand
TTAACTACTAAATTTTGGCTTACCAAGGCTTTTTCTGTAATGCAGAAAAGTCATTTTTGTAGGTTAGAAGATTTTATGAACTTTTCAAAGTTATGTAAATGTTACAATATAGTTGATTCTATGAATAACATTTGTTTTCTCCAGCATTTAAGGCTGCTTATATTTAAGATTTCTCAACATACATTTGGCTAAATATGTTTTGCTACATTTGTTAATGCATTAATTGTTGTAGGGTTTTTAAGAGTTCATCATAAGAGGAATTCTCCACAGTGAAAGCCTCCCTTGCTTTCTTAGAGTATGTGGCTACCTACTTATAATCACCATGTGTCTTGGCCATATGTTTTTTGCTCTTACATCTGCCCAATACTACACTTCCGTCAGGTTCTCTTGAAGATTTCTTATTTGTTATCTATTCCAGGCTGCACACAGACCAGGCACCAATTCTACTATCCTCTGAATTACTTATTTTTAATTTTTCAGAAACTCAAGTATTTGAGGATTCATAATCACACAATACTAGTAAAATATTGGTATTGAAAAGATCAAATTTAACAGTAATGCACTATTGGTGAAGCTAAGAAATGGTCCAACCACTGCAGATACCAGCTAGTAGAAACGCAAGAAAAGGGATTGAACTGTCTGTGCCTTTTGACCATGTAAACCTATAATTGAGGCTATGGCTCAAGAAAGTCAAAGAAGAATCAAAGGTCCAATATAGGCTAAAATGTTCATAAAAGGATTTGTGTGATTAGAATTAAAAACAAAGTGGTGCCTACTGATGTGAGAATGGCAGAAAAATATTAAATATGAACATAATAGGTTATTACTATGCAGTAAGAAATGACAAAGAAGAAGAACTGAAACATGAAAAGATTTCTATGAACTGAAGAAACAGGCAGAATCAAGACAACAATAATGCAAACAAAGAAATCACTAAAATGAAGATGAACTTTTGAGTAATGGAAAAAACCTCTTTCCAAGCACAGAGGTGGGAGACTAATACATATTTTATCAATCAAGGCTTTCCTATCCGATGTATCTACTTAATTGTTTTTCTTTGTTACAAAACAGGGTTCAGTCTAGAGGAAGGGTGGAAAATCACTCCCTTAAAGGTAAAGCATAAAGACAAAAGATATCAAAACTTTTTAGGTTTTGTTTTTTAAAAAGATGAACCCTGGTTAAAACAACAAAAAAGCAGTTGAATGAATAGGCTAGATAAGGAAGAATCAAAATCAAATGAACTCAGCGGTATCAATATGGCACAGTGGAGAGAGCACCAGCTCTAGAGTCAGGAGGATTTGAGTTCCAATCCTATTACATGATCCTCGGCAAGTCACTTGATCACAATTGCCTCCAAAGGAAAAAAAAACTCAAATGAACTAAAATCCAAGAACAAAAATTACTTGGAAGAGTGTGGGAAAACTAGAAAACAGTCTTGGCAGAATTAGATTTTATATTAACATCTTACATTATATATCATAGCTTAAAATGACTAAGTGATCTAAACATTAAAAATCAAAATTTTAAAATATTAGAAAACATGGCAACTTTCACAGCTATGGTTAGGAGTTCTTAGCCAAACAAGGGATTTAAGCAGCCATAAAATATATAATAAATAATTTCAATTACACAAAATTAAAATATTTTTGGAATACATAAACTTGTGCAATTAAGATAAGAAAGGAATAGGTTAATTGGGGGAAAAAACCTTTATACAATATGATAGTACAGAGAACTATGACAAAGATGTAAAGCCAAAAGTCATTCCCTAGTGGATGTATGGTCACAATGATATGAATAGTTCTCAAAAGAACTACAAACTATTGTCAACTATGTGAAAAATTGTTCCAAATCACTATTAAGAGAAGAAATGAAAATCAAACCAATGCTGAGATATCAAGTCACTTTCCAGTAAATTGGCAAAAATGACAACAGATAAAAATAGTCAAGTGTTGGAGGGACTATGGAAAGACAGGAACACAAATACACTTTTAGTGGAGCTATGAAATAGCCCAACTATTCTGGAAAGCAATTTGAAATTAGGCCAAGAAAATGATTTAAATATCTATATCCTTTAACTCAAAAATCTCACTGTAGGCATACACCCACAAACAAACACAGAGAGAAAGGTCCCATAGACAACAAAATATTTATAGCAACATTTTATGTAGTGGAAAAGAACTGGAAACAAAGCAGAAACTATCAAATGGAAAATGGCTAAACAAATTGTGGTAAATGAATGCAATGGAATTTAACTGTGAAATAAATAATGACTATGAAGACTATAAAGAAAGAAGGGAAGACTTACATGAACTGATGCAATGTGAAGAAAAAAGAAACAAGAAAATAATATACATAAGCAAAACAACACTGAAAAAGAAGAAAAACTAAACACTCTGTAAATGCGAAAACCATGCTTGGCCCCAAAGAAGAGATGAAAAAACAAATTTCTTTCCTCTCTTTGAGGAGGTAGGGAACATGGATTTGGAATATTGTATAATACTACTCCAAATTGGTTTAAGGGTTAGTTTTGCTTTTCACCGCTAAAAAAAAAGAAAAAAAGGAAAAGAAAAGGTATGTTACAAGGAAAGGCCTACATTATAAAGAAGGAAGAAGGGACATATTTGAAAGTGAGTGTGATGTCCAAAACAAATGATAGAGATGGGAGGTTCACAGATGTGTAACAGTGCATATTCTTTTCGGATTTTTCAATGTTCTGAACAGTTTTACTGATTTTTTTCCCTCTTTTTCTTTTATAGGAGCTACGCAATTTCTTAGAGACAATCTAACCTGTGCTCCTACTTAAATCTGGAAGCAACTTGTCGATTTGTATTGCTCATCTCAGATATTCACATTGTCACACATGTACATACATATAAACAAGTTCTTCAGGCAGCCTATCTAATTTTACATCATTATCAAGGAATCAGTGATGTTGATGTATACGGGAGATTACTTGGTAGAAGAGTCTTTAAGAGGCATTTCACTCGATTAAGTCAAATACTTTGTTTTTTATAAAAGCTAATAATAGTACTTGATATCTTGTATTCTCTACATCTTCTAGCCAGTTCTGTGAGTGTGAAGATACGACATACTAAGCACTATCATTTATGAATGCTACTAATATGAAGAATGCTCTATCCAGGTGACTCATAAAAATTTTTATGAGAAAATCATTATATAGTATAGTAGTGATTGGTGTTTTCTTGATGGCCTTTCTTCAATATTAATAAGGTGCATGACTGACTCCACAAATTTGTTTTTTTCCCTTTTCTCAAATACCTTGTAACTCAATCCTTCAAGAGTCTTGCAAATGTATAGTCAAAGATGTTTCTGTACAGCACTTGGTCTAATTCAGATGATTTTCTCACCACTTTTGTCTTTGGTGCCACATCTACCTAAGCACACTCAGGCCTAGGATATTAAAGACCAAGTGAGGTGGTTCTAATATTTGACAGAGAAAATTTGTCATAAAAATACCTGCAGGTCTTTTCCATTTTTGTTCTGTTTGTTGTCTTTCACCCACCCTCAAGATAACTCTTAGTTGGGTCTCTTCTCAAGCTTTTAAAATCAAAATAATTTTACCCGCCATCTTTCTCCATGCTTTGTGAAGTGATATTATTCATAATCTTCCATCATCCTTCTCCGCAAAACTTTGCATACTGTTTGTATTTTTAATAGATGTTCTGTTTGGCTGCCACAATTCTGCACTGACAAGTCAAATATTTGCTGACTAAGGTATTCTTTAGGGTCTTTTGGTTTTCCTCATAAGGTGACTGAATTACAATGAATGAACTTCAGTGTATTACTATGTTTTTCATGGTCTTTATTTGTCATTGGTAAATTGTTCAATAACACAGATTTTACCTTAACTCAAAAATTCCTAAGAGTAACTAACCATTTGAAGAATAGTACCTGAAATAAAAATAGAGTTCTCATCACTGTCTCTCAAGTGCCAAATGGAACAATCTCAGCCAATGGGACAAGACACTGGCTCCACAGTAGAAAGGTATAGATTTTGTATTTTCTCTTTCCTTCTTTTCCTACCTTTTTATTTCCCTACCTCCCTGCTTCCATTTTTTTTTTTACTTTTCTTTCCCAGTACTAGGCAAAATACAAAAGAATTGTGATTTTTTTCAATAATGTTCTAACACTTTGCTACATTGTGATAGTGATTAGTTTAGGTTGAAACAATTTTCACCTCTGTAGGCTGACTTTTTAAAATTGTTCCTTGTTTCTTTTATGAGCTTTGCAATTAATTTTTTCTTTCAGACTCCTGAAAATTTCCTAATTCTAATATTTTAGGTTCTGAACATATTAATTATCACTAATTAAAGTTTTTTTGCAAATCTTGACTTTGGAGGTAAAAGACTCCATTGCTAAAACTATTTTACAATATCATAAACATTTGATAAAAAAATTGTGACCAATCTGAAACAACTTACCTCTTTCTGTACTTGCTCAATCTGCTTTTTGGCATCTGCAAATTTCTCTTTCAGATCAACGTAGTCTTCTTCTTTATGATGAAGCTCTTCTTTCAGCTTATGTGCAAGAGCAGAGTTGGCAGAGAGTTCTTCCTTCAATCTTAAAAATATCACAAAGTTACTTTCCAATAATAAAGGAGAGATGCAATGTTATTATTCAAGGATTATAGTTGTTTAGCATTTAAATACAATTTTACACAATTATATCTTGTCACAAATATTTAAAAATTCAAACTACAATCAGACATAGTAAACCAAGTTTATAATATCTTGTATTTAAAAATTAAGAACCAGGACTTCCTGATAAGATGGTTGCCTGAACAAAAACCCAGATTCCACATACCTGCTTCAACAAGAACCTATAAAATATACCAGCATAATTAATGCACTGTTGGTAGAGTTGTAAACTTATTCAACCATTCTATAGAATAATTTGGAACTCTGCTCAAAGGGCTATAAAACCAAGCATACCCTTTGACCTAGCAATACCACCACTAGGTCTGCATCCCAAAAGAGATAATAAAGGAAAAGAATCTATATACACAAAAATATTTATAGCAGCTCTTCTCTGGCAGCAAAGAATTGGAAACTGAGGGGATGCTCATAAATCTGAGAATGGCTGAACAAATTCTGGTGTGTGATTATGATGGAATACTACTGTGCTACAAGAAATTATGAGCAGGATGCTTTCAGAAAAACTTGAAGTCTTACATGAGCTGATGCAAAGTGAAATGTACTGTGTACAAAGTAAGGGCAATATTATAGAATGCTCAGCTGTGAATGACTTGGTTATTCTCAGC
The DNA here is from genome assembly GCA_028658325.1 of Potorous gilbertii. Classification (NCBI taxonomy): domain Eukaryota; kingdom Metazoa; phylum Chordata; class Mammalia; order Diprotodontia; family Potoroidae; genus Potorous; species Potorous gilbertii. The sequence continues at coordinate 6,368 of JAQQSK010012990.1, read as the reverse complement.
AATACAATGATCAAAGACAACTCTGAAGGATTTAGGATGAAAAACGCTATCTATCCCCACAGAAAGAATTGATGGTGCCTGAATACAGATTGAAGAATACTTTTTTAACTTTATTTTTCTTGACGGGTTTTTTTTGGTCTATGTTTTCTTTCACAACATGACTACTATGGAAATGTTTACATGACTACACATATTGCTTGCCTCCTCAATGAAGTGGGGTGGAGAGGTGGGGGAGGAAGGAAGGTAGAGAATTTGGAACTCAAAGTTATAAAAATGAATGTTAAAAATTGTTTTTGCATGTAACTGGGAAAAAATAAAATACTAAGTGAATTTTTACAAAAAGATCTGAAAGAAGCATGTCAAAATTATTTAAATAACCTATAAATACTGTGTTTCTATGTAGAACTTTCTGCATTTCCAATAGCTTTTCCTTTAAATACTTAAGATGTGATATCAGTCAATACATATAGATTTAACATTGTCTAAAAATAAAGCATCAGTGTAAAAAATGATCAAGAAATCTGAAAAAACTCCCATGACTTTTCCCATTCCAGAATTACGAAAAAAGTTAGCCAGAAAACCATAAACAATTACAGCAAAGGGAATCGTCAATGGACCCAGCACCAGCAAGAACAAGCCAACAGCTTTCAAGTACAATCAGGCCAGAAAGACATGAATCTTGGAAGAGTCAATACTCAAAAGCAGGGGGAACAGAAACTGTCCCCCAGGTAGTCAGAAACCTGTAGAACGGGCTTTGGAAGTTACCTAGAGTTACAATGACCAGTTCAGAAGAAGTGGCCTTCAGACATCTCTTAGACAATAGAGAGGGCGTAGAAGACTCAAGATACTCTGAACTTCAAATATCTAGGAGGGCTTGATCCAAAGAGGCAGAAGTCAATATAGGAACCCAGGAGATCCAGGTTGGGACTAATCAGGGCCAACCACTCCATTTAAATGTACAGCAGGGGATACAGACAAGTCTTAGTACAAATCCCCAATTCAGGAATTAAGTCTGGAAATAAAAGTCAATGGAAGAAGACACTGACCACTACATATAATTATTGTATACACAAACTGCCCCAAAATCTAATCTAGAAGGAAATAGTAATTCTGTAACAAATGCCCAAAGGCACAAAGAAAAAAATATTTCCCACAAAGTTGACATGAATATCTAGAAGAAATGATGCAAAAAACTTTTAAAAACTAAATTTAAAAATCTTGAATTAGAATAAACTTACAAAAAAAGAAAGTAATAAACTTTACCCAAGAAATGTACTCCCTGAAAACCAGAATAGACCAAACAGAAGTCAATGACTCCATGAAATAGGAAGAATTAGAACTAAAAAGAATTAGAAAAATATAAAAATAAAAAAAAGAGATTAAAAAAAGAAGAAAATGTAAGGGGTCTGATATATATAAAACACTGATCTGGAGAACAGGATGTGAAGGTATAATTTAAGTATTACTGGGTTCTCTAAAAAACCATGATTTTCTTTTTAAATCCTGATCACTGTATTTCAAAAAATCATAGCTGCAAACTGCCCAGATTTATTAGAAACAAAGAACAACGTAAAGATAGAAAGAATCCATCAGTCACCTTCAGAAAGGCAAAGTGCCACGAGTGGTATAACTGAAGTATAGAATCTCGATGTCAAAGAAAAAATACTGAAAGACGCAAGGCGTCAAATACTAAGCTTCCACAATCAGAATCATACAAGATTTAAGTTTCAACTACAAACGAGAGATCATGGAATAATATATTTAAAAAGGTAAGAATAATTTGTCCTGCAAAGTTAAGCATAATGCTACAAAATGGACCTTTAATAGGGGACTTTCCAGCAAATGAAAAATCAGAGCTGAATAGGAATTTTGAAATGCAATCACAAGACTCAAGAGAAATCTAAAAAAGGTAAATTAACTTGAGCAACTGGAAGTAGTTATATGATGATTCCATATTAACCTTCTGATGTGGGAAAAACAAATATCTAGAATCTAATGGGGTACCAGTCAAATGGAGAATGGCTAAATAAACTATGGTAGATGAATGCATTAGGATATTATTGGGACATAAGAAATTATGAAAGACATGATTTCAAAGAAATTAGAGAATTTTAAGTGATGAAAAGTTAAGTAAATACATCCAGGAGAACAAACATATATAAAAATTGGGCCAATTCAATAATAATAATTAAAATTAAAACTAACAGCTCTGAGGTTTTGCCTTAAGTATGTCAAATCAACAAAGACAATAAAAGACAGTCAGTGCTGGAGGTATCATGGAAAGACAGATACACTGCTAGTAAACCAGAGAACTGATCCAAACATTCTGAAAAATAATTTGTAATTAAAGTTATCCAACTGTTCATATCCTCTGATGCAGCAATTTCCAACACTAAGTCTACTCGAGAAGTACCCTAAATGACAGGATGTTCCAGAAGTATATTAAATAACAGAAAAGTCCCACAGTGACCATAATATTTTTATCAGTACTTTTTTTTAAAGCAAAAACTACAACTAAGTACATTTTAATAAATTAGAGACTAATTGACTGAACTGAGGATTGTGAATGTAATAGAAAATTATTGTGCTGTAAAGGATGATAAATATGAGTAGTTCAGACAAAGAAAATCTGTATGAAGACACAATGCAGAAGTGAGAAAGAAGTAGGAAAATATACCAATGATTATCATAATATAAATGGAAAAACATAAGAAGACAATTCAGTTCAAATACAATGACTGATGTTAAAAACACACTTTCCCTCAGTTAAGAAATGGTGAACTATGAGTTAAATAGAAAATAGATTTGAAGTTGAAAAAGACCTCAGTTGTTATAAAGTCTAACTACTTGGTTTTAAAGAGATGGGAACTAAAAATCAGAGGTAAAGAGACTTGCCCAAGGGCCCAGAGGCATTAAGGAGTAGAACTGGGAGGCAAAATCAGATCCCTTGACTCCAGATCCAGTCCTGTGTCCACTGTGCTACACTGTCTCTCCTCGTGCTCTGTCAATTACTTGCAACTACTATATCAGAAAGATTTGGGGTTTTGTTTTTATTTTTAGTATGGAAAGGTAATATGGCTGAGGTCATGCAACTGTTTAGCATTTAAAACCATTTACCATTAATAACCTTTGACTTACTTTTTTATTTCTTGGCTGCTGTTCTCATTTTCTTTGTTTTTTATCTGAAGTGAATCTTTCACATTTTGCAAATTATTCATCATCTGTGTTACTTCCTCCTTTAATTTAGCTTCCTTGTCACTTAATTCTTTGGTGTTTTTGTTGGACTTGTTAAGATGTTCTTCCATCTCTTTCAGATTTCTTTCCAGTTTCAAAATAACAGATTCTTTTTCCAGAACAACTTGTTCCAACCTAGCTAACTGATTATCTGTGTCCTTCTCAGTCCCCAAGATAGTTTCCAGTTCTTTTATTTTCTCCTTCAGGCTGATGATTTGTTGTGTAAATTGTGAAATTGTTTTCTCTGACTCAGCTACATGTTGTTCTTCAACAGCAAGCCTAATTGTTTTTCCTTCTAATTCTTCTAAAAGCTGTTTGATGATGCTTTCTTTTTCCTTTAGTAGATTATCCTGATTCTTCTTTTCACTGATTTCCAGTTTTAGATTATTGTTTTCCTCCTTAATATTTCTCACTTCCTGATGTAATTTTTCAATTTGTTGCTCCAGTTCCTGGATCTGGTTACTTTTATTGGAGGAGACATTCGCCATCGCTTTGCACTCTTCCCAAATGGCTTCAATACTACAATGAAAAGAACTCTTCCTTCTAAAGCACTCAAGACCAGATTCTCCAACCTGTATATTTACAGAATAGTCCTCAGCATCTGTGGTGGATAGAATATTTGGCAAATTATCACCAGGACAATCCTTTAGATTGTGTGATTCTACCTTTAGAGTCTGAGGCACAGAATCAAGCATATGCAACTTGTCTATTTTTGTCTGCATTATTTTTATTTGTGCCACTTTATTTGTGATATTTTGTCTAGTTGTTGCTATCTCCTTTAGCAGTTCCATAACCTTTTCTTCTTGTTCTTGGTTTATGGTTTTCTGTGCATGTAATTCAGAAATTGCACTCTCATAATGACATCTAATTTGTTGAACCTCTATATTTAACATAGAAGTTTTCTCTTTTGAGCAAGACAATTCCTGCAGCAAACTTAAAATCTGTTGATGTAATTCCTCGTTCATTGCTTTCTCGTTTGAAAGTTCCTTCTCTATGATGAGTACATTTTTCTGTAATTTTTCATTTTCCTCTTGCAAATCTCCAGTTTCAGCTTCTGTTTCTGAAACGTTTTGTTGTACACCTCCAGTTTCCTTCTGCTCTTCAAGGAGGGTGGCACTAATATTAACAGGTCCTAGAAAAATAAAACTGTTACTATTCTTGGAAAATTGTGGTAATAACAAAAAACCTCTTTAAAAAAACAAGACCTTTCAAATAGGCAACATTTTGAAACATTCTAATGAAAATGCCTACATTTATCCCTAAAGAAATTAATTTGAATAGCATATTAAACCAAGAAATCTTGGATCATATGTTTCACTATGGAAGTCATGGTTTACTCTTTCTATGCAGCTAGATCCTAGCAAATGTCTGTATTTTACATTAAGTATGCTAAATCCCAAGACTACACATAAAAACTCTTTTCCAGAGTTACTTTGAATAAAATAGGGTCTTAAAAAATAAGTTCAATTTGTAGGCAGGCATTGCCAAATCACATGGTTTTGCACTGGGCCTGAGTTTCAGGACATGACAAACAATATAAAGGGAAGTTTTCCTTCAAAAAGTTTCAAACCCAGTGCACTTAATAATACACTTCAGTTCTTACCTATTTTTCTGTCAACAACACAATAAAAAATCCTAAACTTTTGGGTTTGGGGATTACCTTCCAGATTTGAATACATTTTCCCCAAATGTATTATAAAAGTTGATTCATTTACCATTAATCCAATGTTCTTCCCATTAACCACACTACCTTCCTGGTAAAATAATTACTTTACAAACAGGAGGCCTAAAGGGGAAGTTACCCCTCCGTTCTTTATTTTCCCTAGTCTCCACCTTATGAAATAGTTCTGAAAGACATTATCCCACAGTACAATAATGACAATCATGTTTCACAATGTTATGCTGTTTAAGTAAAAAATATTAACAAACATTTTTCAGTTGCCTTTATTGAAACACTGTCTGTGAATTCTTTTTGTAAAGGGAAAAAAATGAAAAAAGTAGTTATTGTAGAAAGATCTCTGACATAAGTATGTTAATAATAAACAAAACCAGATATAATTAACAACTGCATATATGTATATGTATACACACACATACACATGTATGTGTACAGGTATATATTTGTTACCTCGTTTTAAATTTTTGTTGTTGTTCAGCTATAAATCTTTGTGACCCCATTTGGGTTTTCATGGCAAAGATACTGGAGTGGTTTGCTATTTCCTTCTCCAGCTCATTTTACAGGTGAGGAACCTTAGTTAGGTTCTTAGTTAGGAACTAAGGTAAACAGGGTTAATTGATTTGCCCAGAGTCACACAGCTACTAAGTGTCTAAGGTCAAATTTTAACTAGGTTGTACTTGATTCCAAGCCTAGGTTCTATCCACTGTGCCACCTAGCTCCCCTGTATTAATTAAATACTACTAACTCCTTAACATAGCCCCATGAAAAATAGAAAATACCTGCATACAAACTTCTTTGGTGATTATACATTAAACCTCAAATACTTAGCAAAAGACAGAATGCTAGACAACGTTTAGAAGTCTCATAAATAGTTCATTTTGCATTAATTCCCCTAAGTTTGTCTTATAAAACCAAAAAATTTCTTTTGTATCTTGACTGGGCTCTTACAAAAGCTACGCCCACATTCTATTTCTCCCAAAATGATTCACTATGCTATTCTCCAGTATCTGTTCCAAACATTCTTGTCTCTCCTCAAGCCTCCCAAAGTACAACCGACTTCCACCTTCTCAACCAACGATCTCCACTATGCTTCCCATGAATTGTTACTGGAGTCTAAATTATCAATTATTAATTTCATTGACAGATGACATTCCATCCTCTAAATGTTCCTAAGATTTTTTAGGATAAAAATGACTTGAAAATCATGTAGTCCATCTAGTAACCAAAATGAATCCCTACTATAACATAACTAACAAGTAGTCTTATAGTCTCTTGCCAGATGACCTCCTGAGGTCAACTTTTGAACAGCTCTAATTTTGAAGAAGTTTTTGACTCCCTTACAACTCTGACCCATTACTTCAATATATTATTTCTGGCAACCTCAGCTATCCAAAGCATAGATGAGAGTATGGGAGTGTAAGCCCAAAAGGAATATAATTAAAATGATGCCTCCAGG
>JAQQSK010012989.1:0-11652 GCA_028658325.1 Potorous gilbertii | reverse complement strand
GGGAAGGGAGGGATGATAGAAGAGAGGGCAGATTGGTGATAGGGGTAATCAGAATGCTCAGTGTATTGGGTTGGGGGGAGGGGACAAATGGAGAGAAAATTTGGAACCCAAAATTTTGTGAAAATGAATGTAAAAAGTTAAATAAATAAATTTATTTATTAAAATAAAAGAATAACAATACTAATAATACTGTCATTGGGAGGGGACGACCCCCAGAGGTGCTGACCAAAAGAGCAAGCTACAATTTACATTCACTCTGAGCCAGGTACTGGTGATAATAGAGTGACACAGTCCCTACTTTCAAGGATCACACTCCAATTTGGGCCAGCTGGGTGGTATTGTAGTGGAGAGTGCCAGGCTTGGAGTCAGGAAAGCTCATCTTCCTGAGGATTATTTTAGTATTGTATTTCCTCATCTGTTAATCTGAGCAAGATAGATTTTTGGTAAATATCCATTTTTCTTAGATTGCTAGAAATGCTGGAATTTAATTGGACAAAATATTGCCTAACAATGGCTTTGATTTAATATTTGTTGAGGGTGAAGTATTTCCTTTTATTTTGATATTGACAATTTGTTTTTTCTTTCTTTTTTAAAAAACAAAATTTACCAACGATTTATCCATTTTATTGGGTTTTTTAAATAAAATTAGCTCCTAGTTTTATTTACTAGTTCAACATTTTCCAAATCTCTAGGGTAGAGGACAATGAAACTCCTTCCTTTCTTATTCTGAGTGCTGCCCAAGGTCACCTTCATTTTTTTGCTGCCACATCACAAGTTCCATTAGCTAAGGAGATTGATCAACCTCATTTTACCTTGTCATATCTGTCTCTCTCTTTCTCTCTCTCTCTCTCTCTCTCTCTCTCTCTCTCTCTCTCTCTCTCTCTCTCTCTCTCCCTCTCTCCACACAGGGAGGACAATGGGAGGGGAAGGTCAAGGCTTTTATCAATTCAGTATGATGAAGCAAAAAATATAAGCACTACCACATCTGGAATGGCTAGAAGTGATTGGTAGATGTTGATTGGCTGGTGTCAAGGGTGGTCACTCCCTTTGGACTATTTCCTACCCTTAAGTGCCTTTCTCCACAGCTTTTCCTTTCTGCCTTCCCTTAAATAGTGTGTGTGTGTGTGTGTGTGTGTGTGCGTGTGTGTGTGTGTTTTCTAGTCGATCTCTGAGACCTACCTTTAGAAAGTGGGGTTCTGTTCAAACCCATCAAGGGAAGACAATGGGAAGTAAAAAATGCTTGAAAGCCACGTCACATACCAGCTCCACTTCATCCTACAATTCCCACCAAGGTGCTAAGCTTAATTATGTCAGGGAAGAAGTCTAGATTCATTTGTTCTTTCTATGCTTTGGGAACATTTTAAAGCATAAATCAATAATTTTCTTTTGTTCAGTTTGGATCCACAGCTGGAAAAAAAAGTTCTACCAATTAGAATGAGTCTCAGTTTTTTCTCTTCGTGAATATATATCACAATTTGTAATCTCCTGCTTCTCCTTTGTTGTTTTGTATCTATAAAGCATAGATCAATATAGGTGGAAGAAGGAAATAGGAATCAAAATTATTCACAACATCTTGATGGACTAATCCTCCAACCATCTGGTTACTTAATGTTAGAAAGTCCCAAACTCTTATAAGAGGAGAAATAAAATATAAAATAAACTATACAAAAACACAGCAAAGTAGATAGTCTTATCCACTGTTGTAACAACTGTTTGATGTACTTGGACAAAAGATCTGGGAGTTTTGTCTAAAAAGATATCTTTCATAATTGTCAATGTACTTGGTCACATCTTCTTGTCTCCTGCCTAAGTATGAGAAATATTTTCTTATTCTAATAACAAATCCTTCTAAATATATTCCCTTTTTTCACCTTTGACTGGTCCTTTTCTTTCTCTACCCTTGCCTGTTACATGAAATGCTTTACTTGTCTCTCTTAAGTTTCTACAGCCTGCTGTTGATTGGCTGAAAATTCTAAGTAGTCCTGAAAGGTCATGAACACCCAGTCTGTCCCACGAGGAATTGAACCTGCTATCAGCAAGGTAGTATTCCCTAGCCTGCTAACAAACATCTTTGATATCACTTTGACTTCCTATTTTTTCCCAAACTCATTGAACCCTCAGTGACAGGTAGGCTACTCCCAGGGTTCCTATTTTTAAAGAAAATTCCAATAGGGAAAAAAATAGGTTAGTGAACAACCTAGATAAATAACAATTAGAAACTATGAATTCAGTAACCCAGAAATAGATAAACCCAGTGACATAAACTACTTGAAGAAAAACTCTCTCTTTGACAAAAACTACTAGGAAAACTGGAAGACAGGCAGAAACTGGTTTTTGACTGTAGTAAACTTTATCCTATAATGAGCTCAAAATGGATAATTGACCGAAATATAAAAGGTTGCATCATTTTTTAATAGAAGAAAACAAGACAGGTATCTTTCACAGCTATGACTAGAGAGGAGGGAGTTCCTTTTTTCTCAAATGAAAATATCAAATTATTTTCATAAATGAAATCCTTGAAAGAATGAGGAAATAACTCATAAATTTTTCCCCTCTTAATTACATACCAATGCCTATGTTATGTGGTATTTCTTTTAACTTGCAGCCGGCCTTTTGACTCCTTATCCCACCTTGGACGTTTGTTCTATGAAGTTTACAAAGTGGAAATACTAGCTGTCTTCAAGGCTAAGATTGGGGGAGCTCAGCATTTCCTTATTGATCCTATGACAAGAGAAATCGTTCTTATTTGTCCTTCATGCTCAAAGAGGACCAATGACATCAGAAAAGTGGTATCTTGATTTACAAATATAGAAAAGCAGAAGACATTTAATTTGAATGAGAAATATATATATATATATATACATATATATATATATATATTGTTCAAAGAAGAAAGTTTTAAGTATTAATAAATAAAACTGTCTTCATTAAATCACCTACTCCCCCTCTATATCCCACTTCCTCTCCCTTTCATTATTTTTCTTTGATAGAATTAACTTGCATAAAATTTCCTATTAAAGCATAACTGTCTTTCAGTCTTAAAATGCTTTATCAATAATCTATTTTTTGTATCACTATCAGGAAGCAGGGAAGAAATAAGGAGTTTTATACCCACACAATATCTAAGAGCTCAGAAAAGATCACGTAATTTCAAGTACATGAAACTGACAACACTTCATAAGAATAAAATCAGTATAGCTAGGTTAGAGAATTATAGGTTATTATAGAATAAGAAGAGAAACTCAATTGGGTGGGGAAGGATCTTTACATTAAAGTATCTAAGGACCAGATATTCAAAATACACAGGAATGTAACACAAATATATAAAACTAAAAGGCATAACTTAATAGATAATGGTTAAAGTGCGAACAAACTGTCCTAAAAAGACAAACTATTAACAACCAATTACAAGATTAGTTGCTCCAAATTCCTAATAGTAAGACAAATGAAAGTCAAAAGAACTTTGTGGTTTTGCTTCATACTCAGTAAATTGCAAACAATGTCAAAAGGTGGAAATCTTCAAAGTTTGAGTGGCCACTAGAGGACAGGGTCACTAACTGGAGAACTTGTAAATTGGACTAATCATTTTGGAAAGCAATTTGAAATTAAACCTAATAAACATACCAAATGCCCATAATCCTTTGAAACTGATAGGTTCCTAAAAAAGGCTAAAGATACCAAGAAATGTCATGCTTACCAACTGTTTGTTGTAAAAAAAAAAAAAAAAGATGGAAACATTAGATATCAGAAGATTGGTGAGTAGCTAAAGAAAATGTGACACTTAATATATCGCAATATTATTCTGCCACAAATGATGAAAAAGAAAAATCCAAAGCATCATGGGAAAACACGCATAATGAAGTGACCAGAAATAGAAAAATCACAAACATATTGACTGCAGCATTGTAATTATAAAAAACAATAGAGACCCTGGGCAAGGCATGTAACCCTGATTGCCAAGAAAAAGGAGGAGGTGAAGGAGAATGAGAAAAGGAGAAGGAGGAGAAAAGGAGAAGGAGGAGGACAAAGAGGAGGGAAAAGAAGAAGAAAAAGAAACAGAAGAATGAGGAGAAGAAGAAAAGAAGAAAAAAGAAAATAGAATACAACTGAATGCTCCTTACACTATAATGGCCAAGCTTGGCTCCAGACAAGAGTTAAGATGTAGTTTTCTAGCATATTTACAGAAGTGGGGGAATATAGGTCTTAAAAATTACGTTTACTATTAGTTGATTTATTGATTGTTTTTCTGAACGACTTTTCATTTTCTTTTTAAATACATTTCTTATAAAAGATAGTTCTAATTGGACATTGGGAAAATTCCCTAACAATTGTGGAATGATGGAAAAAGTTGTGGTATGAGAAATAACAAGCAAGATGAATTCAGAAAAATCTGGAAAGATTTAAATGAATTGATGTAGAGTAAAATGAGCAGAACTAGGAGAACATTGCACATGGCAACAACAATAGTATATGATGATCAACTGTGAATGACTTAGCTATTCTCAGCAGTACAATGATCCAAGACCACTCCAAAGATTGATGATGAAATATGCTCTCCACTTCCAGATAAAGAATTGGTGGAAGCGAATTCAAATCCATAGCATCATATTTTTCACTTTCTTTGTGTTTTTCATGGTGTTTGGTTTTTAGTTTGTGTCTTCTTCCACATTACTGATATGAAACTATGTTTTACAAGATTACACATGTATAACCTATATTAAATTACTTGCCATCTCAGGGAAAGAGGGAGGAAGAAAATTTGGGACCCATTTTAGAAAAATGATGTTAAAATTATTTCACATGTAACTGGGAAAAAATAAAATATTATTAAAATAAAAGATAGTTCTCTGGGAGAGAAGAGGAATATATTTGCAAATGAAGGTCATGTAACAACAAACCACTGAGATATAATTATTTCCATCAAAGCAAAGAAAAAATGAGCAAAAAGAAATCCAATTATCTTATGATATTTACCTACTAGCTTTCCTTGCTACTGATATCCACATAGCCTCTTCTACTTCTCAGATATTGTTCTCCCTATCTCCATTGGGAGAAGAGAAATCAAGGCTTAATTAATTTAACATAAAGAAGCAAAGACAAAAACACACAAGGCAGAAAGACAGAAGATGAAATCCAATCATCTTATGTTTAAACACCAAATTTCACTGTACAATTGATTTCCATACGATTCCCTCTTCTTCCAAGCAAACTAGAATAATTCTTTTGGATGCTGGTGCAACATTATTGTTTAGAAGGTAACCAAGATCCAGAAAAATGAAGCAACAAGCACAAAGTCACACAAGTGGCAAGTAGTCATCTCAGAATTCAAGGCAAGATTCTTTAACTCTAAAGGCATGTCTTAATTCCCCTTCTCTAGGCTACCATCTCCTATGAAGGAATAGCATCTCTAAAGAATAGCTGGAATATTTGATTCATTAAATAGAAAACTTTCCCAGCCAAAAGCTTTCACACAAGTAAAATATATTTCATTACTAGATACAACTAGCTTCTCAACAATGAAGTCCACAAACAATCCTCAAGTCAAAGAAGTTCATGTCCTAACGATGATTTCTTGGGTAAGATTTTAGTGTCTTTCCAAAGAAGAATTACACAACAGATCAAACACTACCCTCTAATGACACACTTCAGAACCCCACTCCTCCCAAAAAAAACAGGAAATAATGGATTTCTTTAAAGGATATAAAGAAAATTAGAGATTGACATGCTATTCACATCACAGATGTGAATGCTGGCTTTAAAAAAATATATTTTAAAATATCTCCCCTTCTCTCTCTCTCTCTCTCTCTCTCTCTCTCTCTCTCTCTCTCTCTCTCTCTCTCTCTCTCTCTCCCCCCCCACATACAGACATTTTACCCTCTCCTTAGTATTTGCCAACAAATAGATACCTCCACTTTTCCCATCATTTTAGACACATAACACTGTAGCTATAAATCCAGTCAAAGAAAATCAACTTCAAACATCAGTTCCAAAGGCCAATGCAAAAGGCTAACATTCATAAAGATTTCTAAACACTGTGTTTCATTCCTTTACAAGTTGCCAGACTCACTGAAAGGCCCTGAAATGCAGGGGGGTTTTGTATTTGTAGAGATGGGAGGGTGGAATATATGTTTTTCATATAATTTTGGTATAAAAGGCAGCAAATTATTTTTAATATAGTAGCTATTAGGGACATTGGCAGTGGAGGTATAGGGGTTGTAGACTTAGCTTTTCCCAAAATTAGTGGTATAAATGTGGGCAAGTCAAAGCCCCTGGGTCTGAGTTTATTCCCTATAAAATGAGAGGATTATTCTAGAAACATTCAATTTCAACAAGTCACTCCTCTCTGCCAGGCACCAGTCCCTGCCCTCAGAGAACTTATATTTTATTTTGAGTAAACAATATGTACAAAATAAAACAGCTACAAGATATATACAAAGTATATAGAAACCATTCTGGGGAGACTGAATAGAAGGCACTAACAAAGTGGAGGAACAACCTAGGCTTCCTATAGGATATGGCTCTTGAGCTGAACTATAAAAGAAATTAAGGATTCAATCAATCAACTAACCTTAATTAAGCACATATATTTGCCAGTCATTGTGCCAAGAATTGGCAATGAAAGGTAAAATATAGTTCCTGCCCTCAAGGATCATATATTTTAATGAGACCAAGACAAAGAATCCATTCCAAATCACCTTTGTAAAAGCATGGAGTTGGAAAATGGATTGTCAAGCATGAAGAACAAGAAATAATCTATCCTGGCTGGAATGTAGTATATTGAGCGTTGAAAATGAGCTGGAAAGAGCTGGATTGTGAAAGTCTTTGCATTTTATATTAAAGGCAAGAGAAACAAAGCTTTTTGAAAGAGAGAGTGACAGTCATATCTGAGCATCACTTAGGTTGTAGAGTGGAGGATGGATTGGAGAAAAGAGAAGCTAGAAATAGGAAGACCAATGGATTCCTAAATCCACTGTAATCATCTAGTCCAGAAAGGATAGGAACCTAAATTAGAGACAGTGGTCATGTGAATTGAGAATAGGCAATGTCAGAAAAAGAAGTTATCGAGGAAGAAATGAGAAAACTTGGCATCAGACTGAATATGAGTAAGAGTGAAGAGTGAGGGATGACTTCAAAGATGGTGCACTCACCTAACTGGTGGTACCCTCAAAATAAGTAGAGATGTTACAAAGTAATGATGCTTTGGGGGAGTGTGGAGGAAGAAAATAAGTTCTGTTACAGATATGCTGATTTCAGGATGCCTAGAGGTTACAACTGGAGATTCCAATAGAAAGTCAGTGACATAAGCCTGGATTTCAGGAAAGAGTAGGGCAAGGTATAGAGGGTGTCCCAAAAGCCTTGGTGGAGTTTTGTGCTTCTAGAATCTTCCTGGTGTCCCAATAGTGTGAGTGCAGTTTCAAGCTCTAGTAGTTCTGATATTAGTTATTACTTCTTATTCCTTAAAACTGCACTAATACTTTTGAGATACCCTGTATGAGTATGCCAACTATTTGCATAGAAATTACAGTTAAACTCATATGATGGGTTAGAATTGATTATTTCTTTTTCAAAAAAAGTGGTCCCAGTTCTAATAATATGTGACTTTGATCTTGAGACTACAAATATAACACACAAAGATACTGTGTTGAGGTAATAATTCAAAGACTATTCAGAGATTAATTTCCCTAAAAGAGCAATACATTTGCAGGATCTGATTGGTCCCTGCCTCCCTTGATACAGATTCCTAGTCATGAAGGGAATGAAAAGTACCAGCCATATGGTTCTATGATCCCTCTGACTTGATGAATGTATGGACACAACACAAATAACTACAACCTGATCTGATGACTACACAAATTTCCATAAGGAGATAAGGACAGCTGTTTATAGAAATGTCAAGTGCCACTGAATTCTTCTTTTATATGCTTTTTATCATGGGGTTAAGTAAACCTCCTTTTGTTAATTGTTTAGTGACTTTGGAATGCCTCATTTTATCCCCAAATCAAACCTCAACTAACAGAGAGCCAGCATCAGTCCCTCCCCTAAACTCCTGATCTTCACACATGACATGTATCAATAAGTATTTATTTAGTATCTCTGTGGCAGGTGCTAGGGATAAAAATACAAAGAATGATATAACCTCTACTCAAAATGCACTTATATTCTAATGGAAAATATAATATATATGTAAAAACATACAAAACATAAATATAATGTCAATAAGTCTCCATCTATACCAAGTGGTTAAATACAAGCAATTGAGATATCAGAAAGCATTGTTAGGATTTAGGAATCTAAAGACAACTTCCTGATTTTCTTTTAAACCAAAGAGCCCCGAACCATAACCAAGGTACAATGACCAAAGCTTTGTTCTAAGAAGAGAGGGGATCAATAGCTCCCTCCAGGACTGTCCTTCTTCCCTCAAGGGTCATAACTTTGGCTCTCTACTCAACCCTCTATCAGTGACCACTCATTTAGCAAGATAGACATTTTGTAAGATTCTGAGCATGCTTTCTGCCCACTGGTGGTCCCGCCATTGGTGACTTTCCCAACACCTGACAATCTCTGCCTTGCTGCAACTTTCTCCTAGGAAAAAACTACTAAGTAAAGTTCTCAATCAGAAATCCCATTTATATTGTCATAAGATATTTCTCAGCACCATGGAGGACACTTATCCTATTTTTATTTCAGATATTCCAAAATAGTTTCCAAAACTCATCCCCAACTTCTGCCAAACAATCAATCAGAACATTACCTATTCATGCCTCGTGACTTGCTTTGGGAAGACTGACAGTCTTCCTCTGATGGTGTGTTTCACACAAATCAGTTCATGTGTTTCACATTTGAAAGAGTTGAACTCAATCATTCATCTAATCTCTCTGAAGTTCTATTATGTTCTAGGGCCAATTCCATTAATGACCATAAAACAGGTTGATTTCAAGCTAAATTGCCCTGGAAAATGACATTTTTTGATTTTCATTGGCACCTTCAAGAGAACATATTCTTTCACAGTTTCTGAACATTTCACACTGAAATACTGAGAAGTATTCTTTCTGTAATTATTACAAGAAAACATTGTTTAAGGTTTCAGACTCCTTCCTTTATCCTGTCGTCTTTTTTTCTGGTTAACTTTTCAAGTAGATAGTGGAAACTGTTGATTGTCGCCTGTTCAGTCCTTTCCTCACTAACACTAGTAGGTTTTATCAATGCTGCGGAGACAACCCATAATCAAAACCATCCACACAACTGCCATCTGTCTCTTCTGCTCCCGCATGAAAATTGGCAGAAAATTCTCATTTAGAGCTGCAGCAAAAACCCACAGAAATCGGGCATAAATCCTTCATGCTGGATTTACCCAAAACAAGATATTTTCCTGCTTCTGAGAACTCAATTCCATTCCAGTTCCAAAAGTGGAGAAAGCAGGTGTTGTATAGAAACCCCAAATAAAATTCACTCCAACAAACAGGTCCAAAGCACCTACTATGGGCAAAGCACTGAACTAGATACTAGGGATATAAAGACAGAAACAAGACATGCCCTATATTTAGGAAGGATAAATCCTCAATTGTGACAAAACACAATGATACCAAGATAATTTTGAACAAGTAACAATTCCTTCTCCTCCCTCCCAAACCCGCTTTGAAGCTGTCATGGGAGAGCCTATTCATGTGGAATCTTGATTTTTCCCCTCAAGGAGGAAAAAGCTGAAACTTGTCTAGTAGCAGAAATTACTCTTTCCTCTATGGTTTGTTTCATTTGTAATGACTGGACTAATCAATGAAATATTGCTAGAGTGTTCTAATCTCTCTTTGGTACTCTCCATCTGCAAGGGATTTTAAGTAGTCAAACCTTCAGTACAAAAGATGGGCATGAGACTAGTGATTACTTATTCCTATGGGTCTTTCTTTGCTTCAGTTAGCTTCTGAACAGTTCTGGTGTTGACTTTAGCTATCCCCGGAGAGAACTACAAGCAATTTATAGGTTCATTTTCTTCTCATATTAGATGAAAATGGCCCTGCAGGGGATGTCAATTAATTCTATGAGAGATCTGAGTTGGAGAAAGGTGAATGTTAAAGGCTATTGCCTAAGAGGAGTTCTCATGATATTTAGTCCATGATATTTAGATCAGGTCATTTCAAATTCTAACATTGTGTATGGAGTGATATGCTTTCAATTTTTTAGGTAATAGTTTTCTTTTTTCAGTTTCTTGACAATAAAGACTATTTCATTTTTTTTAAAAAATTGTTTCTTTCTTTTCACTTGAATCCCAAACACCTAACACACCACCTAGCCCAAATTATTACTCAGTCATTTCACTTGTGTTCAACATTTAATTTCCCCATTTGTTTTCTTGACAAAGATCCTGGAGTGGTTTTCCCTTTCCTTCTCCAATCTAGCACATAATGGTGTATAATATACTATTAATTAATTGCTTGATGACCAAGATGTTGTCACTGGGGCTCTTCAAAGAGTTAAGCAAGGTTCAGATGTATTTCAGCATGATGACCACAGGAGAGAGAGACCAATAGAAAATAATTCAAAGAACTGAAGAAACTGAAGCCCAGAGGGAAAATAATGCCCAAAAAATGCACCTATTTAGTGGCAGAGTGGCAGTGGGTTAGAAAGTTTTGGCTGCCCTCTCCCTTTCCAAAGTTAGTTCTACTACACTTGAATAGAGTTGGCAAGATGAACAAGGAGTAGAAAGGTCCATTATACAATACATATGAAGATCTCATTTTGAGAAAGGGGCCAGAATCACAGAGGTGAGATAAGAGTGAAAACCTGGAGAATAGGGAAATGCTCTTTGGGAGAAAAAGGCAAGAAAGAACAGAGAGGAAGACTTCTGGGTAAGATGGCAATTTGAAAGACGGTCAAGAAGCACAGCTCTCCCAGAGAAACCTCAGTAAATACTGCAAAGGCCCCCACAACGATCGATGATAAAGAAATATAAAGAAGAAACACAGATAAGATGAATGCATCCAGATCAGAACAGTACCAAAAAATAACCAAAAGGCAGTGGAGACAGGTAGAGTCACAGCAAGGAAGTAAACAAAGTCAGAAGAGGTAGAAAAAAAGTACCAGTAAGGGAGTAAGAGAGAGATCACATAAATGCAGAAACCTTCAGAGACCAGGAGACAGATCATGAAAAGGAAGCTAAGACAAACTTGGTTAAATATTCCAAAAGTCACTGGAGGGAAGTGGACATGGTGGTAATAAAGCAAGCGTGAGTTCCCACATATGGACCTAAAGCTAGTGTATTCTCTGGAAGAATGGACTGTAGGTCAATAATAGTCATGTTGTCTTAGACTAACTATATTTCCCTCCATCCTATCCTGCCCCCCGTTGCTTCTATTCTCTCTTTTAATCCTGTCCCTCCCCAAGAGTGTTGACTTTAAATTGTTCCCTCCTCCCATTGCCCTCCCTGCCATCATCCCCCAAACCCTGTTTATCCCCATCTCCCCCAATTTCCTGTATTGTAAGATAGGTTTTCATACCAAAATGAGTGTGCATTTTATTCCTTCCTTGGTCAAATGTGATGAGAGTAAACTTCATGTTTTTCTCTCACCTCCCCTCTTTTCCCCTACACTAAAATGTCTCCTGCCTGCCTCTTCTGTGAGAGATAATTTGCCCCATTCCATTTCTCCTTCTCTCCTC
>JAQQSK010012988.1:0-11652 GCA_028658325.1 Potorous gilbertii | reverse complement strand
GAATATGAAAGTATGTTTCTAACGTAAGATGAACAAAGCCATTCTGCAACCTGTTCCCATTTTAAAGTATAGAGTGTGAATATTTAGAAATCAGCAGAAGCTGCACGTCAAAACTCAGGATTTTGTTTTCTTTCATCGTTTGTTTGGACCTAAGAAAGTGATGGAGAACATGTCATTAGTGCACAGTAAATTTGTGCCACATGTCGTTTTTCAGAGAACTAATCATTAAACATTTATAAATACGTGGAGGAAAATTTACAAAACACGACGTGAAGAGAAGGTACTAAGCAATTAAATATTGCGTGGTTGCCATAGAATCCAATTCCCTCCGTAGAGATACACAAAATGATTCCTGGCATGCAGAATGAATATTCCTGAAACACAAAGTCCTAGTCACAAGGTAGTCACCGCGTTCCAAGTCCTCTTTCTGCATATATATATATATATATATATATATATATATATATATATATATGTTATATATATATTTGTGAGTGTTTGTCTAGAAAAATAGATAGACCGATGGATAGGTAAATATAGATATGTATATATACACATATAGACAGATGGCTAGAGAGATAGATATAGATATTGATATATACAGAGATATGTATATGTGTTCATATATATGAATGTGTGCATGTATGTCCCTATGTATGTATGTATTTAATCTTACATGAAGATCTCGAAAAGGAAGCAGCAATCACAAAGAACCAGTATGGCTCCATCAAGGACAAGTTAAGGAGCATTACTTTGGTGTCTTCGTTTACAGATTTACAAAACTGATAGGTCATATGAGTACTCTGAATATAATTTGCTACCACAAGTGGACATTTTGTCAATACCTCCTATGAATACCTCCCCTTCTTCCCGCTAGGTCATTTTATTACTCATTATGATCCCTAGTTTTAAGGTGACTAATGAATATGTATTTATCACTTAATCAGAAGAAATAAGAAAATTAAATTTTATACTAAAATTATGTCTCATTAATTAGATATAGATTAAATAGATTCAAACATCCCTCATTAATCAATAAACCTGAGCTTGCAACCCAGCTTATTAACGTTTTATAAAATAGAGAAACCTGTATTTGTCATCATATCTAGCTCACATTCTTTCTACACTTTCTTTGTGCATGTGTGAATACCTGTCCTTTATGCGTGTGTTTGGAAACATGAGGTCTCTGATGGTTATTCCAAGAAAATTGTTCAATGGGACATTCTTTAAAGAACAGATAACTTGTCCAATTTTAGTCTTTTACAACATAGCTAATATGGAAGTGCTTTGCATTTTTTCACGTGAGTGTCCTATATTGAATTTTTTGTTTTCTCGGTGAGAGTGGTTGGGGAGGGAGGGAGAGAATTTGGAACTCAAAGCTTTAATAACGAATGATAAAAATTGGTTTACCATGCAAATGGACATTAAGATATAGAGGCAATAGAGTACAGAAATGTATTTTGCCCTAGAGGAAAATATGTGTGTGTGTCTGTGTTTCCATACATACTTACATACAAATTTTTACCGTACAGGAAGGGGATAAAATAAGGCTGGGTAATAGAAGCGAGGACAGACTGGAGCAAGTGATTGATTGAGTACATGCTACCTGGGGTGGAGAGGGGATGGGAAGAGATGGGAAAAAAATTTTGAATTGAAATTCTTGTCGAAACGAATATGGAGAGCTGAAAAACAAATAATTTTATGTCAAAAAACAAAAGGAAAACACAATTGACCAAATAGAAAATGAGATCCAAAAGTTCCCTCAAGAAAATAATTCCTTGAGAGTTAGAATGGAGCTGATCGAATCTATTGACATAATCAAAAATCAAGAATTGATAAAACAAAACCAAAAGTTTGAAATAGTAGCAAACAATGTGAAACTTTTCTTTGGAAATACAAATGATCAGAAAATAAGATCCAGAAGAGATAATTTTACATTTATTGTACTACCTGAAAACAATGAAGAAAAAAGCCAAAACAATGTAAATATTATCTTTCAAGAAATTATGAAGGTTTCCAATTGATTTTTGCTTTATCTTTCCATGGCCTGTTGTTACATATAATTTTTATTGCATTATGATCTGAGAAGGATGCATTGATAATCTCTGCCTTTCTGCACTGGATTGTAAAATTTTTATATCCTAGTACATGGTCAATTTTTTGTAAATGTTCCATGTACTGCTGAGGAAAAGGCATATTCCTTTCTATTCCCACTCAATTTTCTCCAAAGATCTATCATATGTACCTTATCTAGAGTTTTATTTACCTCCTTGACCTCTTTCTTGTTTATTCTGAGGTTAGATTTATCAAGTTCAGAAAGAGGGAGGTTCATGTCCCCCACTAGTATAGTTTTGCTGTCAATTTCTTCCTTCAACTCCCCTAACCTCTCCTGTACTAATCTGAATGCTATACCACTTGGAGCACACATGTTTAGTAATGATATTGCTTCATGGTCTATGGTACCTTTTAGCAAGATATAGTTTCCATCCTTATCCATTTTAATTAGATTTATTTCTGCTTTTTCTTTCTCTGAGATTAGGATTGCTACTCCGGCCTTTCTTACCCATCTAATTTTGTTTTCCACTTACTCTGTATAAATCTTTTGTGTGGCTATTTATTTACATTAAAATGTTTTATCCTTGAGAATGGGAGCTGTCTTTCCCTTTCTTTATCTCCAGTGCTCATAGGCACAATGTCTAGCATCTGATTTGTTTTCAATAAATGTTTGTTGAATGATTGACAAAAAAAAAAGAAATTATGAAGGTGAACTCCTCTGATACTCTGGAAGCAGAGGGTAATGGAAGACTAGAAACAGAAATGGAAGGAATTTCACTCGCCACCTCCTGAAAGATATACTAAGAAGTAAAATCCTACGAACATTGTAGGCAATTTCGAGAGTTCCCAGGTGAAGGTGAGAATATTGAAAGTAGGCAGAAAGAAACATTTTGAGTGCTGTAGGATGATAATCATGATAACAGGATATTTAGCACCTTGTACATTAACGGATCATAGAGCTTAGAATGTGATATTCCACAGGTCAACGGAAGTAAGATTAAAATCAAGAATCACCTACCCAGCAAAACTGAATCAAATCCTTCAGGGAAAAAAATATTCAGTCGATGAAATAGAGGGCTTTCAAGCATTGTTGACGAAAAGAATAGAGTTTAATAGAAACTATGACGTACGTTCTTATTACCGCTTCCCATAGTCGGCCCTCTCTTTTATGATCACCACCTTTATCGCTTTTTCCTTTATTTTCCTGAAGGACAAGAAATATTTTTATACCCCATTGACGGCATATTTAAATTCCCAGCTACATGGAAAAGTAACGTTTTAATGTACCTTCCCACCTACGTATGTATATATGTGTGTATGTGTGTGTATATATATATATATGTCTATCTCTCTATTTATCCATCTCTCTATCTATCTGTCTGTCTGTCTGTAGGTATGTCTCTCTGTCTATCTATCTCTATCTTATTTCTTGCAACTGCCCTAATACTGAAAAATATCTCATGAGTTACAAATATCATCTTTCCAAATAGGATGTAAATATTTCACCTTTAATAATTTTCTTACAGTTACTGTTGCTTGTTTACCTTTTCATGCTTCTCTTCGTTTTGCACTTGAATGTCAAATTTTTGATTCACCATATAGTCTTTCCATCCACAAAGGTTGAAAGTCTTCTATTGCACTGAAGATCCTTTTTTCCCCTGAAGAATTATACTCAGTTGTGCTGAGTAGCTGATTCTTGATTTTAATCCCAGATCCACCAATCTCCAGAACATATTTATATATTCCAAGTCTTTAGATCCTTTAATGTAAAAGCTGCTAGATCTTCTGTTAATGTAGTTGTATTTCCAGAATACTCAAAATGTTCCTTTCGTGCTGCTTGCAATGTTTTCTCCTTGACCTGGAATCTCTATATTTTGACTAGAACAGGCCTTGAAGTTTTCCTTTTGGGATCTGTTTCAGGAGGTGATTGGTGAATTCTTTCCATTTTTATTTTACCCTGATGTTCTAGAGTTCCAGGGAAGTTTTCCTTGATAATTTCTTGGAAAATGATATCTAGCCTCTTTTACGGATCATGGCTTACAGGTAGACAAATAATTTTCTAAATGTCTCTCGGGATCTATTTTCCAGGTGAGTGCATTTTCCGAAGAGATATCTCACGTTGTCTTCTACTTTTTGCATCCTTTTGTTTCGGTTTTATAATTTCTTCATTTCTCAAGAAGACATTAGCTTCCATTTGCTGCACTCTAATACTCAAGGAAATATTTTCTTCACTGAGCTTTTGCACCTCCTTTTACAACTAGCCAAGAATGTTTTAGGGCATTTACCTCCTAATTGCCTTGTTGGACTTCTTTTGCAATTTGGATAAATCTATTGAGAAGACGTTATTTTCTTCATTGTTTTGGGGTGGTCTCCTTTAGTAAACTGGAGAAAATAATTTTGATTATTTTATTGCATCACTCATTTCTTTTCCATTATTTTCCTTCACTTCTCTTCCTTGATTTTCAAAATTCTTTTTAAGCTATTCCATGGACTGACACAAATTCATATTCCTCTTCAGGTTTTTCATGTAGGCATTTTGACATTGCTCTCCTCCTCTGGTTGTAGGAACTGATCGTCCCTGACACCAAAGGATAAATGTGTCATTTGAGTTCCTCTAATCATGTTTATTCAACTTCCAAACCAAACACTTTACTTTCAGACTCATTGCAAGGTAAGATTCTATCTCCAGTGGGGGCCAAGGTGGGAAGTGGGGAGTGGATGTATTCTACCAGGCTTCAAGGATTTTGTATCAGTACTTGCGTCTCCTGTCATCTTTCTCTCCTGAACTCCAAAAGCAGCCGCTGTGACTGCTGCTACTGCTGGGTTCACGAGTGCTGCTGGCACCACTAAGCCCTCCATATTTAGGGTTAGGGTTAGGGTTAGGGTTAGGGTTAGATCTGTCCAGACAACCATCTCCTCTGTCATCCAGGTCTTACAGAGATTTCCCACTGATCTTTCTGTCATTTGTGGGTTGAGAATTCGGAAAACTGACCCAGATGCCAATAGTTCAGTATCCCAAGGGCTGCTACAGCTGGTTTGTGCTGTTTTGGTCCAGGCCACATTGCACTCGGCACCCTGACCATTGTGAAATACTTAGAAATTTGTTTCACTCTGTCATTTTGCAGACTTTTTAACTCTATAATTTGTTTAGATTCAGGTTTTACAAGTATGTATAAGGTTTAGGAGGAGAGAACAGGAAAGTTCTTGGTTAGTATTCACCATTTTGACTCTACCAACTAAATAACTGTAACTCTTGAGACTTTTTTCAGTATTACTGTAGGTGGAGGGAATATGCATGTGTGTGTGTGAGTATGTATGTGTGTACATACATATATATTATATATATAGTTGTATTCCCACACATACATGTATGTGAGTGTGTGTATATACAGAGAGAGAGAAAGAGAGAGAGAGAAAGAGAGAGAGAGAGAAGAAGTGAGGAAGGAAGGGACAAGGAGAGTGCGTACAGGGAGTTTTGAAGATGAAGAGATGATATCCAAAAAAGTAATATTATAAGATGGGGAGGAATATAATAGGAGAAGGAGGAGGGAGGAAGGAAGAAATACAAATTATTTCTCACATAAAAGAGGCCAGAAAGCTTTTTCAATGGAGGGAAATAGGGAGGAAGTGAGAGGGAAGGAGTGATCCTTGTTTTCATCAGATTTGGCTCAAGGAGGGAATAAAATACATACCCAATTTGGTGTGAAAATTTACCTAACGCTGAGGTTAAGGGGGAAGAAAAGGCATAAAGTGAAGGTGTGAGAGATGATAGAAGGGAAAGCAAATAGACAGAGGTTGAAATTAGAATGAAGCACTTTTGAGGATGAACAGGGTCAAAACAGAGAACATAATAAATTGGGGGCAGGATAGGAAGGAGAGACACTATAAACCGTCTTTCACAGCATGACTGTTATGGAACTGTGGGGCATGACATCACATGTATAACCTATTTCAAATTGCTTGCCTTCTCAATGAGAAGGAAAGGAAAGAAGTTGGAGCTCACATGTTTAAAAAATGAATGTTAAACATTGCTTTTATCTAAAACTCGGAAACATGATATGAAGGGAATGGAGTATAAAATCTGTCTTGTCCTACAAGATAAAGGAAGAAATCTGAGACGTGAAGGGAGTAGTGTTATAAGAGAGATAGGAGATTGGGAATAAGGTAATCAGAATTCAGGTTGTGTAAGGTGGGTAGAGGAAAGTGATGGGGTGAAAATTCAGAGCTCAGTTTGTGGAAGTGTACAATAAATTTATATATTAAGTAATCAATTAAATGCAGTCAAATAATGAGTTTTATTTCATTGATTTTATTATTAAATAATTATTTATAATTAATTCATAATTGTATGTACAAAGATTTGTTTTTGATATTTTTTTTAATTTAAAAACCAAGGACATATAAAGAAAGGAGCTACCTGAATCCAAACAAGAATTGACATAAGTATTTATCGTGCAGATTTATATATTTACATAGAAATTTGTGTCTAATGGTATCTATCTCAGGGGAGTCTGGGGACAGAGGAGAAAAAAAGGAAAAAAGCTGTAAATGAGAGCTTTGTTATTTATTTAAAAACAACAGTAAGTTACAAATAAATTGTTTGAAGTTTTATGAGCAATAATGTATGTATAATATTTGTTATGGAAAAGCCTTTTGATTTTGCAAATAATAAAATTGTTTTTTTTTAAATAATGATAATGATGGTTACAGCAATAATGCTGATAATATGAATAAAATAAGCCTTGTTTAATTCTGGGAAGATTTTTCCTCAATCTAATGTACGGGCCTATTTTATAAAGAAACAGTTCTCTCCCAAAGTTCCATCAGTTTCTGATCTCACTGCGTTGATAACTACTATTCAATTGGAAGGAAAGACCAGACAGTGATAGGCTAAATTTGCTTGCTGATAACCTACCAAGAAAAGCAAACATCTAGGAAAGGAAGATCAAGGACAAACTACCCAGATGACCCACTCTTTTTCAGCAATTCAATCAGTGAACTGATCATCCCACGAACTCAATTAAAACAGGTAAATCATTGATTGATTTCTTTGAATTGCAATGTATTGATGTTGATCAATGAAAAGACCTTTCCTGACAGATACGATTTGTAATGAGATACTCATTCATGCAATTTTTATTCATTCTATCTTATTTCTTTTCTAAAACTTCTCTTTAGGTGTAAAGTGAAATAGCAATGATGTGGGAGAAAGAAAATCAAACTTTTGAGAGAGATTTCTTCCTATTAGGATTATTTCATGTAAATCTGCGGGAATGGCTATTCTTGACACTTAGTCTCATCATTTTTATGTGAGTAATTATGGGGAACACAGCCTTGATTCTTCTTATCCACCTCAACAGCCTGCTCCACACTCCCATTTACTTTCTTCTCAGCTATCTCTCCTTCATGGATACCGTGACCATCTCCAACGTTGTATCCAAGATGGCCAGTGACTTCATATCTGGACAACTCTCCATCACATTTGCAGGTTGTGGGTTCCAGCTATTCCTCTACATCAACTTTGCAGGTGCTGAATGCTTTCTTTTTACAGTCATGTCTTATGATCGCTATGTAGCCATCTGCGACCCACTGCATTATCCCATCCTCATGAATCATCAGATGAGTGCTGGTATGGCTGCAAACTGCTGACTTGGGGGAACCATCAATTCTATCATTCATGCAGGTTATGTGCTGCTCCTACCCTGTTGTGGTACAAGGTTCATTGACCACTTTTTCTGTGAAATCCTAGCCATGTTGAAAATATTCTGTGCTGACACAGCACGGTATGAAGGAAGAGCCTATTTGAATGCTGTATTTTTCTTTGTAATTCCCATTTGCACAATTCTTGCCTCTTATACTCAGATTCTCCATACTGTGCTTGACATGAAGAAAAGTCTTCTGCACTCGTTCCTTCCACCTAATTGTGGTTGACATGTCCTACGGATATTTACACACTTGAGTTCCAAGTCCTATCACACTGCAAGTCAGGGAAAGGCCTTAGCCATCCTAGATACTATTCTCACGCCCATGTTCAACCCCATCATCTACAGCATCAGCAATAAAGATGTCTTATGTGCCCTGGAAAAGGTTTTAGGAAAGACCCTTAGGTAACAGAAATTGATATTTAAATTAGATTCAATGCCCTTGGTTTTTGTAGTTCTTTCTTGAGGACAACGAAGATGACACTACTGTGCTACAGACAACTTATGGTGTTTCCCACTCTCACTAATCACACCAAAATTAATTCATATTTCTTTAACACAGGTCAGGTTCAAACACTCCATGTGAACATTTTTGGAAGTAATCCTTTACATTTATGCGTATGACTTTCTTTTGAGCTATTTCAAGTCTGTTTTGCTCACAGAACACAGTACCTGCTGTGAGGTGGGCATGCCACGCTTAGAGATCCTGTGCGAGTCTGCCAAGTCACGCAATCTCTTGCAAACTTCTTAACAGAGACCTTGAGAGTGTGTTTTTATCACTTCTTCTGACCAACATTTTAGGATATACACTTTGTAAGTGTTTCACTTTTGGTCAGTTGACTTTTGAATTTCAACAATGTGGCCAGCCCATTCTAGCTGCACTCTCTATGGTAGGATTTGAATGCTTGGCAGCTTTGTTCAAGAAGTATCTGAGTATCTGGTAATCCTACTGATTCTGCTAGGTGATCAGAATCTTCCTGAGACAATGCAAACTGAAGTGATCCAAAGTATCCTGCAATAGCACTGACATAGTGTCCAAGATTCACAAGCATACAATAGTGAAGTCATCGTGATCGCACAGTGTCCATGGATTACTGGTTAGATCTGTGAAGAAAATATCCCAAAGAGCATTCTGGTGTATGAGTTAATATGTTTGTTCGTATATCTACTGATATTTAACCCCTTCTGTAATTTTTATGCAATAATTTTCCTGTCAATGTTCCATCATAAAGATTTCATAATCTACTCAGTGTTCCACAAACTTTCTTGGTGGCTTGGTTTGTGATTGTCTTCTTTCTTGAAGAGGACCACAATGACATTACCTCGATAAAGTGAAGTTTCAGTGGGTCAGACTGCGGCTCATCAAAAGAACATGAGTTCACAATGCTCTACCATAAGTGGAGCGTAGATAATTCAAGTGAACGTTTGGGTGGGATCCCTCAAATTTGCACATCCCCATTTTACTTTGGGTAGTATCAATTTTACTTTGCTCATAGAGAACAGCACGTTTTCTGGTATTGGCCCATCATACTGATGTATTCTCTGCTGGTGTTTCCCACTTGGCACAGTCTAATGCAAAATTCTTCAGGGAGACATGGTGTCCTTTTCTTGCTTCTTCTGACCACCATGTGATCGCCTGCCCTGTGTGAGTTCTTCGTAAGTGTCTTTATCTCAAACAGATGTTTTGCATTCAAACATCATGGCCAGCACATCAGAATTGCACTCTGTAATGCATGTGTGAATAATTGGCAGTTAAGCCTGAGCAAGGACTTCAGTGTCTTGTACCCTGTTCTTACTGTTAATTCTCACTATCTTCTAACGAGACTTTAAAAGAAAACAATTCATTTTCCTGGCAAGGTGGTGGTAGAGTGTCCATGTTTCATAGGCATAAAACAATGAGGTGAGAAAAATTGTTCTGTAGGCCTTCAGTTTCGTAGTCTCTTTAATACCTATTCTCTCACAAACATTCATATAGAGCCTCCCAAACCCTGAGCTAGCTCTGGCAATGCATGCGTAAGCCTCATTGTCAATGTACACATCCCTAGAAAGTACAATACCAAGGTAAGTGAACTTATCCACAGTAATAAAAATTTCTCCAATTCTTGTAACCAATGAATCCACGCATGGATTGTGTGGTGGTGGCTGATAGAGGACCTCTGATCACTTGGTGTAAATTATGAGGCCAAAATTAGCACAGGCCACAGAGAATTGATCCATACTTTGTGGCACCTCAACTTCAGAGATTACATTGACTATAAAATCACCTGCAAACAGAAATTCATGCACCAATAATCCCCTCAGTTTGGTCTTGTCTGGTTTGTAGCCTTTTCAACCTGAAGAACTTACTCAGTTTGTACAATAGCTGACCTTGATGCTGTGCTCATCTTTACTTAAAGTATTTGACAACATGCCTGAAAATATTATGTTAAATGCAAGGCAATAACACAAAGCCCTGTTTCACTAGATTGGTTACTGGGAAGGCACGAGAATATTGTCCACTGTCCAGATCCTGGGCAAACATGTCATCATGAAATTCACATACAATAATGATAACTTTCTTTGGGCAAACAAATTTAGAAAATATTTTTATAAGACCTCAAAACTAACACTGTGAAAAGCCTTAGTCAGACCTACCAACGTTGTGTACACACCTTGGTCTCCTATTGATATTTCTCTTGTAGTTGACAGGCAGCAAACACCACATCGAATGCTCCTCGACCCTCTCTGAAACCACACTGACTCTCAGGTTTATGACCATCTTCCACCTGATGTATCAGCCTATTAAGGAAGGCTCTAGCAAGAATTTTACAGCAGTGACTAAGAGAGAGAACCCGCTATGATTGTCACCGGACAGTACATTCCCTTTCCCTTTATAGAGGTGGACGATGGAGGGATCCTTGAACTCCTGAGGGATAACCTTGCCTTGCCATACAACCAGGAAAATTTCTGTCAACTTTTATATGACCAATAGTCCCCCCTATCTTGTAAATCTCAGGTGGAAGAAAATTAGTACCACGTGCTTTGACACGTGAGTGTAGCCTAAGAGCCCTCAAAATCTCCTCTTGATTTGGAAGTTCAGCTAAAGAGGGACAGACTTCAATCTGAGGTTAATGGCCAATGGCCTGAGCATCTGTTGATAATGGTCTATTGGGAACATTATGGAAATGTTCAATTGATCTCTCTAGGATCATGTTCTTATCACTGATCAACGAGGCTCCATCAGTAATGAGTGTGTGTGATGATCGACAGGTTTTTGGTTCATGATCAGCATTGTGGGAATCATAAAAGCGCTTTGGATTTTTTTTATCAGAATAAAATTGAATTGTATCTAACTTCTTACTGATCTAGGAATTCTATATCTCGCTAATCTTTACTTGTGTTTTGATTTTGATGTCATTAAATGCTGCCTTCTTAAAGGTGAATGAACTACCCTGCTGGCAAATCCTGTGGAGTTCTCATTTTTGTTTTTGCGACTTCTTAATATCCCCATCCTATTCGCCAGACCAGTCTTCAAGATTGCTAGTGTTCTGACCTAGATAATCAAATGCAGTGCTGTCCATCAAATCTCTGAAAACTGCCCACTCCTTTTCTGCTCTACTACTGGCCACTGTGTGGTGACTCAATTTTTTCTCCAAGTTTGCAAGAAAATATTCACGCTCACAGAAGAACTCTTATTTATTGACAATAATTTTTCTGGCATTCATTTTACTTCGAGAACAGCACTATTGATGAATGAGAATATTTAGTTTGAAAGGGAAAAGTCTATGATCAGTCCAGCACTGTGCATCATAAAATACCTTTGTTACTCACACATCTTATCTACCTCTTCTCTTTACATTCAAAAAGTCTTTTAAATATCAATATTTGCCGTGAGGGTGCATTCGTGAAGTTTTAT
>JAQQSK010012987.1:0-11653 GCA_028658325.1 Potorous gilbertii | reverse complement strand
GTTTGGGATACAGAGGCCTTGACTCCTATGTCTTTACCTGATGATAAGCATTCGTCTTCTTCATCAGAGAGGAATGGCGCAATTATCTGTTCCCCAAGAAATTACCTTCTATGGTCTTATTTTTTTTCCCTTTTCTGGGCATTTTCCCAGCCAGTTACTTGACTTCTGAGAGTCCTCTCCACCCCTGGCCTAGATCTGCCCAGCTAGTGTTTGGGGTCTGAGATTCAAATGCTGCTCCCCAGCCTCAGGGCTTTTGGTGGCAAGCCTGGCTGCTATTCAATGGGAGCTTAATTTTTGGTGCTCAGGTGGGGGCAGGGCTGACTCCCAGGCTCAGTTCCCTCAGGGGGGTTATGCAGAGACCTTTTGTAATGGAGCTCCTGCTGAGCTTCTGCATGCTCTGGGAGCCTCTGGCCACCTCCTGCCTCTGCCGCTGCCTCTGCCTCTGCCTCTGCTGCTGCCTCCCGAGGGGGCCTGAGTCCCAGAGACACCCTGCCTCCCTCTCAGCCCATCTCTCTCACTGAGCTGAGAGTCTGTGGGTGGAGGGACCTTCACAGACACTGGAGATTCTGTCCCTGAAGCCTGCTCAGATCTGCTTGCTCCTCTCAGTGCCATGTGGCCAGGGCAGGGCAGGGGAGGGCTCCATTCCTGTCCGGTGCATGATGGACCTTTGGGATTGGTTTTTCAGGGCTCTGTGGAACGGAAATCTTCTTCACTGTGTTGCTGTGTGGCTTCCACTGTTCCAGAATTTGTTTGGAGTTCTTTTTGGAAGAAATCCATGGGCTGTGGGTTCTGAACTAGCATATGTGAGTCTTTCTACTCTGCCATCTTCAGAATGTGAACTTCTTGAGGACAAGTACCATGTTTTGGCCTTTCCTAGTATTCTCAGTGCTCAACACAGTGCCTGGTGCATAGTAGCTGCTTAATAAATATTAGTTGTCCATATGACTAGTTACACTCTCCCTTCTCAGATTTTTGGTAAGATTCCTTTGACAAATCTCCTGTTTTGAAGGGAATCTAAATAGTTTGTGAATGCAATATAAGACTACAGGCTGCAATATAGGAATGCAATAGAAAAAAAAGAGCACTGGAATTAAAACTGGAGATCTTGATTCTAATCCTCCTTCAGCTCCACACTGACTTTGTAGTACTCTGGCTTCAAAACCATCATCTATAAAATGAGAGGATTGGATGAAATGATCTCCTAGGTCCCTTTCACCTTTAACATTTTGTAGTTCTGTGACTGGAACAGGACTATTGGAGACAGGATGAACCTTAAAAGTTAACTAACCCAACCTCCTAATAATTATAGCTCAGAAAACTGAGAATTGGAGAGATGAAGTCATTTTTTTCAAGGTCATATAGCAAGGCAATAGGTAGACCCTGTATTTAGGACTTCAGTCTCAATCCCAAAGTTTCTCTTCTATACCATGCTGCTTTATGTCTTGCATGTTTGTTTATATTTAGCCAGTCAGTCAAGCTGCCAGCACTTGTTACAATGAGAGTCAAAGAGTGTAGAATGCAAAGAGAAGTCAGCAGTATCTTCCCTCAAAAGGCTTCAAACCTGTCTAGGGACACTCAACATATAAACATGACAAATGTCAGAAGAATCGACATTCCATACACATTTAACTGTAATCTTCCTCATGTGGGTGTCAGTATAGTCAAATAACTGACAAAGATAAGGTGATATCTCAGTCTTCAAAACAATGCATGTGGATTGCCAAAGACAATTGATTGAGCTTCTATAACTGCAACAGGTAGAAATGATAGATAAAGGACTAGAGTTGCCATGTTAGCATCTAGTCAGATACCAACATGTGGACAAGGTCTCTATATTTTATTTAAGATGAAGATACAAGTTTTTTCTTTCATTTATTCCCAGCTTTCTCTAATCTCAGTTGACCTAGTGGTATGTATCTATATTATACCAACTTCCTAACACATCCTATTGTTTAGTCTGAAGAGAGGTGTGTGTGTGTGTGTGTGTGTGTGTGTGTGTGAGAGAGAGAGAGAGAGAGAGAGAGAGAGAGAGAGAGACAGAGAGACAGAGAGAGAGACAGAGACAGAGATAGAGAAAGGAGAGACAGAGAGAGAGAGAGACAGAGAGAGAGAGAGGGAGAGAGAAAGAGAGGA
The DNA here is from genome assembly GCA_028658325.1 of Potorous gilbertii. Lineage (NCBI taxonomy): Eukaryota > Metazoa > Chordata > Mammalia > Diprotodontia > Potoroidae > Potorous > Potorous gilbertii. Next base: position 9,520 of record JAQQSK010012987.1, on the reverse strand, counting down.
GAGAAAAAAAAACCTCTGCAAACATGCCATTCTTGTTAATGGTGTTTTCCTTTTTCACAGACCTAATTGCTAGGAAATAGCAATAGACCCAGAAATTTATACTTCCATCTTTGAATAAGAAGATATTTTCCAAAGTTTTTGAAAGAAGTTGTCAGAAGCATCTGGGTTGAAGGGCAATGGTGCTGAGACTGTGAACTGTAGAGGTGATGGTTAAGATCTGGGGACTTAATATGATTCCCTTCTGTTGATTATTGAGAATTTGTTTATTTTTCTTCCAAAAACATAAAGACCTAGAAAGCAGAGAATTCCTTTTGTAACTAATAAAGAAAATGGCAAACTAAGTATGTCCCATTGTCCCTGTAATGCAGACTGATTAAGATGTAAAACTGCTCTCTCTCTTCCTTGTCCCTAGCTTGAAAAAAATCACTAATTAGGATTAATGAATCACCAGTTGCTGGAGGGAGGCAGGTTTCTGGCTGGCCCAAAACATAAGAATGATTGAATTTGTGTTGAAGGCTTTCGTGTTTGTTTTTGAGTTTTTGATGAAACCCTTGTCGGACATGGGGCTCTGTGTTAGGTTACCCTGAAAACTTTTCAGGAAAAAATGATTAAGAGCAGATTCTTACTTTGTACATCAATTGCAAACTGTCCATAATTGAGGATGAAAATGACGGCTGTTAACCCTGGTGAGACTCTTTTGGGTAACATCTGGAAGAATTACACCTATTTTATTTTATAATGTGATAACAGCTATTATCAAAAATGATAATTTTTAGGTTAAAGAATGTAGGTAGGTATAGGTGAGTAAAGGACAGAAGGTATAAAACTAATTAGCTTGGCATACATCTTTGATTTTCTTTTTAAAAAGATAACTCATGCAATTAAAATTAGAATCCCATTTTTTTCTATGCTGAAAATCAAAGATTGGTGGGAGAAGGTACAGAAAGTCACAAAATTTGAATAATGTAGTCTGTTATTTGCCTCTGATGAAGACTTTAGAGCAGAGCTCAATTTATTCCCACTCAAAAATCTCCTGATGGATCTGTAGTAATAGGGAACTGTTACATTCTCACTGAGCACTGAAATAAGCCAAGCTAATTATGGACTGAAGGCTGAGTTGGTACAAAGAGCAGAGGGTTGGGAGGTGGGGGATGAGAGTGTCAGGGTGAAGATAGAATAAGGGAGTCTGTTTATGAGGGCCTGACTCTAGGAGGATTCAGGGTCCTGTTTCTGCTTTAATCTGCCCCTGCACAAAGTGGTTTTCAAAACAGTCTCTCTTGATTCTCTTCCAAAAGCTTTAGGCACTCTGTTTGAAACACATCATTGTGCTCTGTTCCTCTAATTACAGCTCTATTTATACCATGGGATGCAGGCAAGCCCATGGTATGTATGGACCTGGGGGGAATTTGGCAACTTTACTCCCCTGGTGGGCAAAACAGTCTTCATTCATGCAAAGTGAAAGTGGTGCTTGTGGAAACTATTTTCAGGGACTGAAAATGGGAATTGGCTGATACTGTGGCATGATTCCCTGTTCTTGTCTATTAGGGATCTCAGACCTATTTATGACCTTTTTTCCATTTTTTCTATTCTAATTTGATTGATTCCATTCTATTTTTATGGGATTCTGTTCTATCTGGGGTATTGTGGACCATCTGCTTCAATTGGTTTTCTTGGCCATCTCTTACAAGCCATAACTTCACTGGCACAGTCCTTTAACCTGCCACATAAGGATGGCCATTTCTGCTTTGTTATGTGCAGCTATCATTCCCATGATTTCCATAATGAAGTTAGAATGAAATCCACATGAGAAAGATTCTGTGTATCATATAGTGAACACAGCTTGTGAATGTAGACTGACCTTTGCTTTCATTTAATGCCTCCACTATAATATGCAAGATATTGTGCTAAAATCTAGCAGTATAAATTTAAAAAAATAATCCCAGCCCTTGCCTAGTACAATTCTCTTGGGGGATACAAAATGTACATAATACAGAGGACATACAAAGAAATTTCATGAGGGAAAGAGTACTACTAACTAGAGATCAGGAAACTTCATGTGCTGTAACAGTGTCATACTTTGAAGGAAGTTTGAGATTCCAAGAGACAGAGGTGAGATGGGAGCACATCCCAGACATGGTAGACTACTTGTTCAAAGTTGTAGAGGGAGAAGATGAAATGTCAAGGTTAGGGAGTGACTAGCAGACCTAGACTTAGAGACTGGGTTAGAGGATTTATTAAGCAGTTTCAAGCTAATAATGGTTATTCTCATTATGTTAGTTTCTATCATTCTAGAGACACTGAAAACACTCTAGGTTTGGTAGCAGCATTTTCCCTTAATATACTTATATTTTACTTCTCCTGCCTTTGACATAAACAGGAAGACAATAGATTCTCCATGAGAATGCCCAGTACTGTAATTCAGACCCATCAGATTGTAAGTTCCTTCAGGGCAGAAATCAACTTTTGCCTCTTTTTACATCTCCAGTGCTTAGCACAGTGCCCAGCACATGACAAACACGTAATGTGTCTATTGATTGATATCCATCGTCCTTTTGAGGTCATAGATTCCAAATTCTCAATTATGTCCACCCTTATCTCTCCCCCAAGCTATACAGCATAACTTCATTAATAGTTGCTAGTTATGTCTACTTTGATACCACCACCTCTATCTCAACATCAACACATCTAAAATAAGGTGAAATATGCATGATGTTGTGGGGAAAAATACTGAATTTGGAGTCTCTCTTTATGGTGTCTCCTGGCACCACCACTTCCTCTTTTAATTACTTTATAACTTCTGTCACAACTCTAAATCTCAGTCTACTACAGTACTCTGGAAACTGGTCTCTTCAGTCCCTATCCTTTGTTTAACTACCACTAGATTAATCTCTAGGAGCAGTTAAATGGCATAATAGATAGAGCACTAGGTCTAGTACTACTAGGAAGACCTGAGTTTAAGTCATTTAGCCCATTTGCCTCAGTTTCATCTTTTGTGAATGAACTGGAGAAGGAAATGGCAAACCACTCTAGTATTTTTGCAAGGACAACTCTGATGGGGTCATGCCTAGTTGGAAATCTCTGAAAAATGACCAAGCAACAATAGCTTAATCCTTAAATATCTATTTAGGTATATCATCACTCTACTCAAAATTTCACATCTCTCTACCACTTCTTAAACTCCAAACTCATTCAGGTATTTAAGACCCTCAACAATAAGTCTTTAACTGGTCCCTGCAATCTTAGTGTCCACTATTCACGTACATGAATCCTCTGCTTATGGTCACCTAAGTATATACAATATTTCCAGTGTGCCTTCACTCACACTATTCTCACAGCCTGAAAGGCCTTCCTCTGTCTCCTCTGTTTGGCCCTGTCCAAAGTTGCTAGACTTTGTGAGGCATTCAGAACTCTCACTCTTCCAACCCTTGTAATACTTGTAGCTTGTATCACTCCTATGTGACTTGATTAATTTTTGATCACTTCATGAATATATCCCACCTCCTTACCTCCACAACTAGGTCGCTATATATATTTACACACATATGTTTCTAACTCCAATGTTCTTAAGTTTCTTACAATAAGAAACCAATAAATATTGTTGTTGATAATGATGATTTATTAAGAAGAAGAAAAATCATCTATCCATCCTTTCATCTATCTCCCATGATTGAATGAGAAAATTAAACAAAAATTTGAGTAGGCACTTAATAAATACTTATTGAATCAATTATTCATTTCAAAATCATATATTAAGCACGTATGTGCAAAAAACTAGGTACTCTAGATGTAGGGGAAATGAGGATAATTAAAACTTGGCTTCTGATTTCATAAGTTATTTGTGTGAGAAATTTAGTGTGATATGTTAGTATCTCTAGGGTACTGAGCATTTCAGTGAATTATATATTTATGCTATACTTTTTTTTCAATCTGTCACATTCTATACTTCTTTTGTTATCACTAAGGTTACATTTATATGCCACACATGGATTAGTTATGACCTTGGTAGAATGGTATTTTTGAACATTTCAATTATCCATTGTATGTTAGCTGAGTCAATTAACTGTGCAGGGATACAATTCCTAAAGATGGCTTAATGATTGATGTTATAATTTTACTTAAAAAAAAACTATTTGGGCAATTTCCCAGACCTTAAGCTAGATTTGTTTTTCAATCGTGCTCTTTACTAGGCATCCTATTGTTCAGACAGTTAGAAAAAGCAAACTAATTTACATCAATGTCTTTATGTTGTTTTACCCTTGAGGATTATGGGTAATGATACCAAAAGATGTGGGTATTTTTGGATTTTTGGCAGGGGTCCTCAGTCCTTCTGTTCTGGGAGCAACTACTTTTTAATTCTCTGAAGCTTTCTGATCACTGGGGAGGAAGAAGGGTCAGAGGAGTGCTGAGAGTCTAGTCCTTAAATAAGGGAGGGATCACTGTTGCTGGCTGCACTTCTACCCCACTGAAATTCCAACAAACCACAGATATAAAGCTTAGTCATGAAAGACAGCTGGAGTCTACTCGTAGCAATGACCTTGGATATCTACAAAATTCAGCCTCCATATCTGTTGACAGATTTTGATCTACCATTCGGGTACCCTTTTTCCTTGAGACATGTATTTCCTATATGAGTATTTAGAGACTATGTTAAAATCAATTCCATTTGTATTTACTAAGCTTTTATTATATACCTAGCACTATAGCAGGTGCTATGGGGATAAGAAGAAATATAAGCATTAGTCCTTTTTGGATCTGGAAAGATTTTTAGAAATCATATGGTCTAACCTATACATGTTGTAATTAAGGTAACTGATGCCCCAAAAGGCTAAGAGGCTTACTCAAAATCATATATCTAAGTAGTGACAAAATCAGGACTTGGACCCAGGTCTTATGATTTTCAGTCAACTGTTCTTTTCAATAAACCACATTGCTGCAAAATACTGCATTAAAAATTAAATAATGCTGCAAAGGAGTACATAATTTTGTGCTAAATTTAATATAATCAAATACAAAAATGTATATGTTCAACAATAAAAATTCATTAAACATTTATTAAATGCTTAGCTTATTTCAGGCTCTGTGTTGGGTGCTGGGATACAAACATAAACCAGTTTAGAATTTACATTCTACTGAGCATGTGGGGAAGGGGGAACGATATTACATATACTGTCAGTTTTGCTTTAGCACAAAATAAACTTTCCTAAGAATCACCAAACTGTGCAAAATAGTGCAATAAAAGAGAGCTTTATGGGGAAAATGAGTTTGGAGACTAACACTCAAGAAATTTCATCAGCAATACATTAAAAAAAGATAGGAACCTAATTAAAATAGTAGCAATTTTATACATGTTAAACGGTTAAGAAAAACATAAACTCTATAATAAATAGTGGCAGTGTCCACAGCATTGGCCAGCTGCTCGGCCTGCGCCCAGGTTTCCACAGGGCCATGACTGGCAAAGTAGTTGCAGGCAAGAGGGCAGGGCTTGAGGGGGTGGTGGAAAGTGAGGGAGGAGGAGAAGTAGAGACAGACCAGCCCTCCTTGGCTCACAGCTCCTACTGCACTAGAAAATAAATTATAAATATGGCCCTTTACTTTGAAAAATAAATGCTATTTGCCAGCGGAAATCTTACAGTTTCTGAATTATTGCGAAGTGGTCTATTTTTCTGTGTTCTTACACATAAGAAAAAACAAAATTCATGTTATGCTCAAATCATTTCTGAATATATCAATCACATTGGAATAAATGTGTCTTTGAAATAAGCATTACATCAGAACTGACTGTATAAAAAGTAAATATAATACAAGTTAGGTTATGAAGGGTACTAAGAAGAGATCCATGGGAAGTGTTCTAGGAATATCTAAGAAGGCAAGGAAAATTTTCCTCTGGGGGGAGTAGCGAGAGCTGCACTGTGGAGGTGGACCTTCAACTGAGCTTTTACTAAATATCAGCATTCTCCCAGATAGAGATGAGAAACTAGTGCATCTCAGAAATGGAAAACAGAAATTATAGAACTGAAGAATTTAGAGATGGCATGCTGAGTTTGGTGACCACTAAAACTACCATTTTGGTAGAAACATAAAGAAAGCAATGGAAAGTAATGTGAAATAAAGTTGTAAAAGTAAATAAAAGCTTAGTAGTAGAGGGTCCAAAATGCAAGGCTGAGAAATGTATGTTTTATCCAGGATGCAATAGGAAACTGCTGTGGCTCCTTGAAGAGGGAAAGACCTGTTCGTTGGGATGATTATTTTGGCAGATATACAAAATGTGAGACAGAGACTGATTAGGAAGCTATTGTGAGAGTCTCGGTCATAATAGGATACACTATCTAGTATTTATTAGTCCTTTAAAGTTTGCAAAGTACTTTACAAATATTATCTCATTCAATCCTTCAAACAACCTGGGGAGATAGACGCTATAGGATAATGAAATGCTTACATTCTGCTGAGGGTGGGAGGTGGGCAAAGGTGTCCTTTCAGAACCTTAAGGTCATCAAAGGCTCTAAAAGGAGTTAAATAACACAAACAGAGGGACTGAGAGTGGTTTTGGATTTTTTGATGATCTTAGAAGAAGAAAGAAAAGAGAGAGAAAAAAGACTTAAGTGGGAAAAAAATAGAAGTGGAAGTGCTAAGGTCTCATAACTTATGGGGTGTGAGAAGCCAGTCTCATATTAACCTCATTTTCATGTGTACTAACAAAGGAGGGTTGAACACACTCACACACATTTTCCCCCTTCCAACATCATACACATAACACATACTCACACAAAGAGTAGGCTATAAAACATATTATACTCAAAAAGCAAACAAGCAAGGGCAGGGAGAAAGAAGAAGGGAGATAATCAAGGATTAAAGTAAAGGGAAAATAATACTCAAAACAAATTCTAACAACATGTAGTAATTTGTGGAGACTGAAAAGAAAGAAAGAAAAAGTAAGAACCAGTGATTAGAGGGTAGACATGGGGAAGAGCAGAGGAGCAGTCAACCAGGTGGTCGGTCAACACGCATTTATTATGTGCCATTAGGTGTTTAGAAAATAAAGAAAATAAAATAGTCTTCTCTCCCAAGTACTTTAAATTCTAATATGGGGAAAACAATATGCAGATAACTTCATAAGATATTTACCATGTAAATGAAAGATACTCTTAAAGAAATAGTAGCTGGGGAGTGCACTATAAGACTTTCTGCAAAAATAGCTTCTTAAAAAAGTCAAAGAAGCTAAATGTTAGAATTTAAGAGAAAGACAATTCTGAGCATGGCAGAGAGTTAGGAAATGTAGTATCATGTGTGAAGAACAGAAAACAAGAAGAGAATACAGTATAAGAAGACAAGGAAAGTTGTGAAAGGCAGTAGAACAAAAACATATTGATTAAATTTTGCATCATTAGTCTTAAGCAAACTCTTCCTTCACCATACTATTGTTTGTAAAATGGGAGACAGAGGGCAAAGAAAGGGGGGAAAAGTAAAGAAGACAGAATGCAGGAAAACACAAAATTAACAATCTTTTCTTTAAAATTAATTAATTTCATTTATTTTCAATGTTCTACAATAACTACCATATAATTTAGATTATTATTTTTCTCCTGACTCCCTGAGATGACATACAATTTTGTATACATTCTACACATACATTCCTATTAAATACATTTTCACTATAGTCATGCTGTGTTGAAGAACTAAAATGATGGGAGAAATCATCTAACACACCAAAACACACACACACAAATGGTCTGCTACATTCTGCGATTGAATTCCATAGTTCTTTTCTGGATGTGGAAGGCATTTTGCCTTAGAAGATCACTGAGAATTTTTTTTAAGTCCTTGAATTGCAATGAAGTTTCAAGTCTACCAGAAAAACTCTCACACACTGTGGTTGTTACTGTGCACAAAGTTCTCCTGGTTCTGCTCCTTTCACTCAGCATCAGATCATGTAAGTCTTGCCTGGCCTCTCTGAAGTCTTCCTGTTCATTATTTCTTATAGTACAATAGTATTCCATTACATTTATATACCACAATTTTTTCACAATTTTCTCCAATTGATGGGCATCCCCTTGATTTCCAGTTTTTGGCCACTACAAAGAGAGCTGCTATAAATATTATTGCCCATGTGGGACCCTTTCCCATTTTTATGATCTCTTGGGGATATAGTCCTAGAAGTGGTATTGCTGGGTCAAAAAGTATGTACATTTTTGTAGCCCTTTGGGCATAGTTCCAAATTGCTCTCCAGAATGGTTGGATCAGCTCAGAGCTCCACCAACAGTATATTAGTGTTCCCACATCCTCACCAACATTTATCATCTTTCTGTTCTGTCATGTTTGCCAATTTGATAAGTGTGATGTAGTACCTCAGAGTTGTTTTGATTTGCATCTCTCTAATCAAAAGTGATTTAGAGTAGTTTTTCATATGACTATAGAAATCTTTAATTTCTTCCTCTGAAAATTGCCTGTTCATATCCTTTGACCATTTATGAATTGGGGAATAACTTGTATTTTTGTACATTTGACTCAGTTCTCTATATATTCGAGAAAGAAATATATTCTTTATCACTGGCAATAGCTATAAAAATTCTTTCCCAGTTTTCTATATCCCTCCAAATTTTGGTTGCATTGGGTTTAGTTGTGCAAAAACTTTTCAATTTAATATAATCAAAATTATCCAGCTTGCACTTCATAATGCCTTCTATCTCTTCTTCAGTCAAAAATCCTTCCCTTTTCCATATATCTAAATACAGAGGTGGAGCCAAGATGGCAGAGTAGAAAGACTCACATATGCTAGCACTGAATCCACAGCCCATAATTATCTATAAAAAGAACTCCCAACAAATTCTGGAACAGTGGAGCCATGCATCAACGGGGTGAAGGAGATTTCTGTTCCAGAGAGCCCTGAAAAACCAACCCCAAAGGTCTGTTGCACACCTGATGGGAGCAGAGCACTGCCCTGCCCTGGCTGCGTGGCACTGAGAGGAGCAAGCAGATCTGAGCAGGCTTCAGGGATGGAATCTCCAGTGTCTGTGAAGGTCCCCCCACCCACAGACGCATAGGTCAGTGAGAGAGACATCTGGACAGGCTGAGAGGGGAGTGGGAGTCTCCATAACTTGGGCCCCCTTGGGAGGCAGCAGCAGAGGCAGCAGGCAGCCAGAGGCTCCTGGAGCAGGCAAGAGCTCAGTAGCAGCTCCATTACAGAAGGTCTCTGCATAAGCCCCCTGAGGGAACTGAGCCTGGGAGGCAGCCCTGCTCACACACAAGAACCTGATTTAATCTTACCCTGAATAGCAGCCAGGCCAGCCACCAAAAGCCCTGAGGCTGGGGAGCAGCATTTGAATCTCAGACCCCAAGCACTAGCTGGGCAGATCTAGGTGGGGGTGGACAGGAATCTCAGAAGTCAAGTAACTGGCTGGGAAAATGCCCAGAAAAGGGAAAAAAAATAAGACCACAGAAGGTTACTTTCTGGGTGACCAGATGTTAGCTCCTTTCTTTTCTGATGAGGAAGAACAATGCTTACCATCAGGTAAAGACATAGGAG
>JAQQSK010012986.1:0-11653 GCA_028658325.1 Potorous gilbertii | reverse complement strand
GGAGAAGCTGGAACTCAAAGTTTTAGAAACATCTGTTGAATATTGTGCTTGCTACTAGGAAATAAGAAACACAGGTAATGGGGAATAGAAAGTTATCTGGCCCTACAGGACAAAAGAGAAGATGGGGTAATGGAAGGGAGGGATGAAAGAAGCGAGGGCAGATTGGTGATATGGGTAATTAGAATGTTCAGTGTATTGGGCAGGGGGGAGGGGACAAATGGGGAGAAAATTTTGGAACCCAAAATCTTGTGAAAGTGAATATAAATAGTTAAATAAATAAATTTTAAGAAAAAGAATCCAGCGATCACTTTCTTAAAGAGACCCTAACAGAGAAACTCCTAAGAATATTTTGGTCAAATTTCAGAGTTCGCAGATCATGTAGAAAATACTGTAAGCAGCTAGAAAGAAACAATTTGAGTACTATGGAAATACAATCAGGATAACACAGGATCTGGCAGCTTCAACATTAAAAAATCTATGGGCTTTGAATGGGATATACCAGATTTCAAAGGAACTGGGATTAGATCCAATAATCAATCACCTGCCTAGCAAATCTGAGTATAATATTTCAAGGGAATAAATGGTCATTCAATGATATAAAGGACTTTCAATCATTCATACTGAGGAAAAGACCAGATCTGTATAGAAAATTTACTTTCCAATACAAGAATCAAGAGAAGCATGAAATAGTAAATAGGAAAGAAAAATCACAAAAACTTTCTAAAGCTGAACTGTTTATATTACTACATGGAAAGAAAATATTTATAACTCTTGAATTTTTTCTCAGTATTTGGGTAGATGGAGAGATTGTACATACACACACACACATACACATATATAGATAGAGTGTACAGGTTGTGTTGAATCAGAAGAGATGATATCTATACACATAAAATATATAAACAAAATAAAACAAAGTAAAAATTAAGGAGAGAAGGAGGAAAATACTGGGAGGAGGAGAAAAGGAGAAATGGAAAGGGGCAGACTATAACTCATAAGAGTGATAAAAAAAATCTTATTCCATGGAGGAGAAAAGGGAGAAGGGGAGAGGGGAAAAGTGAAGTCACTCTCTCCACGTATGACTGAAGAAGGGAATAACATACTCACTATATTTGATATGAAAATCTATCTTACACCATAGGAAAGTAGGCAAGGAGGCGAAAAGTTGGGGGAGGGAAATGCCAGAAGGGAGGGCAAGTGGGAGAAGGGAGTTAGTGGAAATAAATACAAACTGGACATGTTACAAAGAGAGGTAAAAACAATTAGTATTAAAACAATTGACTGAATTAATTATTGAGAATAAATCAAGGACATTTTTAGTTTGAAGAAAAGAATTTTAGTCTAAATTTCCTAGAGGAAGGTAACCTCAGGCAAAATTTGGCACAGATGGAAAAGTAAAGGTTTTAATGGTAAATTTTATTTTATGATTGCTATTTAATCAGAACTAGAACATGTATAGAAAGGCATGTAAACCACTTAAGATTTGCCTCAAAATATGTTCCTTAACCAATGTGAAATTATAATCATATTTGAAACCTGGTTATTGTAACTTGCCATTTTTAGATGCTATGGGTCTATTAAGTGACTGTTCTTTTGAGTCTAACTCCAGGTATGGGTAGCAAGAAAGGTGGTCTGAGCCTCTAATCCATGATGCCAGTAAGGCTGTGAGATGCTGGTATGAACTGCAAAAGTTGATCTTATGGAAAGGGTGCGAGAGTGGCTGTTCTGCCTGGGCTGAGGTAGGATTCTCCTGACTCAATTTTCCCACTGATACTTGGCAGACTTTAAGTCTGACTGGATGCAAGTTGACAATCTACTCGTGCCTGGAATTGACCTGAAGTGGAGGAAATATTGTTTCCCTGCAATGTCTCTACTCTTGGCGGGAAGTTCCTATAGTCAAAGTTTTGTAAGCTTATTACCATACCTATTAAATTATAGCTTATTGTTAGGGGAACATCCGAGGTTAAGTTTAAAATTAAGCTATTAGGCTTAGGACTTTAGACCAACAACAATAAGGTAGGGTCCTTTAATTCTTAGTAACACTGTGGAGACAATTAGGTCAAGATCTTGTGAAGTTAGCAAACATAAATATTATTTGTGTCTCAGTTGATCAATGTTAAAAGAAAAAGTCTTTTTGTGGTCCATGTTTTAAATATTTTAAAAAGAAATATTACATGACCAAAAGTTTGAATTGTTTTATCGGTTATAAACTGTATTAAAATGAAAAATAAAATTTAAAGTCCAAAAAAAGAAAAGGTTTTGTACAAACAAAACCAACGATACCAAGAATAGGAGGGTTGCAAAAATCTGGGAAAGAATTTTTGCAGCTACTCTCTGTGATAAAGGTCTCATTTCTAAAATATATAGAGAACATAGTCAAATGTACAAAAATACAAGTCATTCCCAGATAAATGGTCAAAGGATATGAATAAGCAATTTTCAGAGGAAGAAATTAAAGCTCTCTGTAGTCATATGAAAAAAGTTCTAAATCACTATTGATTAGAGAGATGGAAATGCAAACTCTGTGGTACCTCATCACAACTATCAGATTGATTAACGTGAAAAAACAGGAAAATGGTAAATGTTGGAGAGAATGTGAGAGAGTTAGAACACTAATTCACTGTTGATGATGCTGTGAGGTGATCCAACCATTCTGGAGAACAATTTATAACTATTTCCAAAGTGCTACAAAAATGTGCATATCCTTTGACCCAGCAATATCACTTCTAGGACTGTATCCCATAGAGACCATAAAAATCGGAAAAGGTTCCATATGTGCAAAAATATTTATAACAATTCACCTTTTGGTGACTCAAAGCTGGACTTTGAGGGGATGTCCATCATTTGAGGAATGGCAGTTGTGGTATATGAATGTAATGGAATACTATTGTGCTTTAACAAATGATGAATAGGAAGATTTCAGGGAGGCTTGGAAAGACGTGGAAGAACTGATGCTGAGTGGAAGGAGCAGAATCAGGAAAACTTTGTACACATAATCAACAACAGTTTGAGAGGAATTGCTCTGGTAAACTTAGCCCTTCACAGCAATGCGGGAACCTAAAAAAATCCCAATGAACACTTGAGGCACAATGCCTTCCTCATTAAGAGAAAAAAACTACGGAATTGGAGCACAGAATTAAGTAGACAATTTCATGTGTATTATGTTTTGTTTTGTTTTTTTGTTATGGTTTCTCCCATTCATTTTAATTTTTCTCTACAACAAGACTATGGTGAAAGTATATTTAATAAGAATATATGTATAGAACCTATATAAGGTTGCATACCATTAGGGACAAAATCTAAGATATATGGAATTGAGTGTAGAAAACTGAAGGTAAAATAATTTTAAAAATAATCATGAAACCACTACATCTTTTCTTTTCACAGTCTTGAACAGTGATTCATTAGTACTCAGTAGACTGTGTAACCCTCTGAAAATATTTCCTCTTTTTTCACTTAATCTGGTTCATTCACTTCCTACATCAAACTTCTTTTGCGTTCTTTCACTTATCTTAAAAAATGTCTTGGGTCCTGAAGTATGTAAGTTCAAATGTAGTAAGTGACTGCTATCACTGAAGGAAACTTTTGGAAATGAAACTGATATTGTTCCATCCTTTCATTTAATATTGTTTTCTATATAAGAATAGATTAATGATGTTATACATCAGAGATTCGGCATGAAATATTTGATAAAGAGCTAACATCATAGCCTGGAAGATCTAGATTCATCTCTGTCATAGATGAACTGCATGTTTTTGGGCAAGTTACTTTACTTGTTATTGCCACTAGGCTACTCTGTAAGTACAGAAGAGGTTTACTGCTTTGAAATAATCCCCTATGCCTATGAGATCATAGGATTAGTACCCAAGCAAAAGCAAAGTTCATATTTATATGCCATTTAAAGTTTCACAAAGTATATTCCTCAGAATTATTTATGCATATAATATATGAGTTGTATGCAAATGTTTGGTTGCTTGCTCTCCATCATCTTCGAAGAGGACCAAAATGACATCACCATTGTAAAGTGAAATTTCAGTGTGTCTGACTGTGGCTAGATCAAACCAACGCGAGCTCACACTGCTCTAGCACAAGTTGGGCACACAGAATGTGTTTGATTATTTGAGGTGGATATCGCAAATATACACATCTGATGTTTACTTTGTGTTCTGTTTGGCTCAATTCCGTTTTGCTCAAAAACTCCAGCACCTTTTCTTATATGGGCACACCATGCTGAGCAGTCTTGTGCCAGTGTCTCCTGTGTTGCACAGTCAAATCCAAAGTTCTTGAGAGAGACTTTGAGAGTGTCTTTTTATCATTTCTTTTGTCCACCATGTGATCACCTGCCCCATGTAATTTGTACATAAAATAGTCTTTTTGCTAAGAGTACATTTTGCATTTGAACAACGTAGCCAGCCCATCGGAGTTGTGCACTCTGAAGCACAGTTTGAATACTTCGAGCAAGGACTTCAGTATCTGATACATTATCCTGCCAGATGATCCTCAGAATCCTCCTAAGGTAGTTTAAGGGGAAGTGATTCAGTTTCCTGGCATGGCGCTAGTAGAATGTCCATGTTGCACAAGCATGTAACAATGAGGTCAGCACAACGGCTCTATAGACTTTCAGTTTGATAGTCAGTCTAATACCTCTTCTCTCCCAAACCTTTCTCCGGAGCCTTCCTAACACTGAGCTAGCTCTGGCAGTGCCTGCATCAACCTCATTGTCAATGGGTACATCCCTTGGAAAGTATGCTACCAAGGTAAGTGAACTTATCCACAGCATTCAAAACTTCTCAATTTGTTGTAACCAATGGTTCAATGTATGGATGGTGTGGTGTTGACTGATGGAGCACCTGTGTTTTTTTGGAGTTAATTATCAGGCTAAGATTGGAACAGGCGGCAGAGAATTAATCCATACTTTGTCACATCCCAGCTTCACAGGCTGCACTGAGTGCACAATCATCTGCAAACAGAAAATCATGCATCTCCACTTTGGTCTTGGCTTGTTAGTTTTTTAAATTGAAGAACTTACCATCGGTACAACAGTTGACCTTGATGCAGTGTGTTCATCCTCATTGAAAGCATTTGTCAACATGGCTGAAAACATCATGCTAAAAAGCATGGGAGCAATCACACAGTCCTGTTTCACACCATTCGTGAGTGGGAAGGCACAAGAGCTTTGTGTATTATCCAGAACCTAGACAAATATGTCATCATGAAATCGATATACAATATTGATGAAATTCTTCAGACAACCAAATTTTGACATAATTTTCCATAAACCCTCATGACTAACAGTGTCAAAGACCTTTGTCAGATATGCAAACGTTGTGTACAAACCTCTTTCTTCTTCTGGCATTTCTCCTGGAGTTATCAGACTGTTCCTCCACCCTTTCTAAAGTCATGCTTGCTTTCAGGTATATGTCCATCTTCCAGGTGAAGGATCAGCCTTTTAAGGAGGATTCTAGCAAGAATTTTGCCAGAAGTGACTGAAAGACACCCCCCTGTGATTTTCAAAGGGCAATATATTCCCTTTACCCTTATAGAAATGGACAATGGAGGCATCCTTGAACTTCTGGGGGATAATCTTCTCATCATATTTCATATTGACTGAAATTAAAATTTCCATAGGCTTTTGTATGAGCAATTGCTATGTGGAATGTGCACACACATTCAAAATATGCATAATATACAACACAAAATCCGGTAGTCCTCAAAAAACAATGGCTCTTATTGCAAGAGAATTCAACAGTTATCGCATCCAAATAGCAGCTCTGAGTGAAAGAAGGTTGGCCAGCCTACTGAAGTTAGAGTTGGATACACCTTTTTTACGGAGTCAATGCAGTGAAGGGGGTGCCGTGAAGCTGGCATGGGTTTTGCAATCAAAACTAATCTAATCAGCAAGCTGGTGTGCTTGCCAAAATGAGTGAATGACAGGCTCATGAAAATGTCATTGCCACTCACAGGAAAATGCCTTGCCACCATCATCAGTGCTTATGCTCCCACCATGACAAAGCCTGATGAAGTCAAAGAAAAAATTTATGAAGACTCAGAGACCCTTATCATCAATGTGTCAAAAGAGGACAAACTTATAATTCTCGGTGACTTTAATGCTAGAGAAGGCTCAGAGTACAAGACATGGCAGGGAGTTCTAGGGAGAAATGCAGATGAAAACAGCAACAGCAATGGTCATTTACTGCTGAAGACTTGTGCATGACATGACCTCTTCACCAACACTGTCTTCCATTTACTTTAATGAAATAAAACTTCATGGATGTACCTTCCCAGCAAACACTGGCATCTAACAGATTATGAGATTGTAAGGAGAAGACATAGGCAAGTTGTGAGAGTGACAAAGGCAATGTGTGGTGCAGAGTCCTGGACTGATCATAGACTTATCCCTTCCAAGATAAACATTCATCAAAAGTGCCGCCCCCAAGGCAAAATGACTAACAGAAGATTTATTACCAACAAATTACATCTCTTCTCTGAAAGTGAACAGTTTGCTACAGACTTGGAGGGAAAGTTGAGATTACATACAGCTGGCAACAGTGGAGCAGAAAAGGAGTGGGCAACTCTCAGAGATTTGGTATACAGCACTGCATTTGCTCATCAGGATCAGAACACTCACAAACACCAAGACTGCTTTGATGAAAGTGATGGGGAAATTCAGAAGCTACTAAATGAAAAACGTGAATTCCATGGGATTTACCAGCAGGATAGTTCATCCCCCTCTAAGAAGACAGCATTTAATTCCATCAAAAGCAAAGTAAAAGAAAGCTGAGAGATGCAGGATTCCTGGCTCAGTAAGAAGGTAGATGAAATTCAGTTTTATGCTGACAGTAATAACCCAAACAGCTTTTATGATTCCCTGAAAGCAACTTGTGGAACAAAAACTTGTGGTGCATCAGAACTACTCAGTGCTCATGAAGTCATATTTATTAATTATAAAGACATGATCCTAGAGAGACGGGCTGAACACTTCCATAGTGTTCTCAACACACCATCATCAATCAGTTTTGAGGCCATTGACCACTTACCTCAGGTTGAAATCAATCCCTTGAACTTCCAACTGAAGAAGACGTTTTGAGGGCCATTAGGCTCCTTTCATGTGACAAAGCACCTGGTGGTGATTCTATTTCAGCTGAGATTTACAAGGTAGGGGAGTGCAAATGTTACAAATGAGATGAATGAGAACGTTTTTGAAAGACATTCTATACCACAGTAGCTTTGACTGGAATTAATTCATCTATATCTAATTAATTTAATGCAATAGTTTTTCATTCTCTTCTTCCAGATTGTCCATAGCATTCCTACGCAGTTGTCCTCTATTTTTGTTGTTGTAGATTTATATTTTTCTATTCTGCTACTATTTCTACCATGAAGACTATGAACTCTGCTCTCAAAATTTCTTTTTCTCTTTAAATCCTTTAGGAATAGCATGCTGTGGTTCCATATAATCAAAACTCACAGGATCGTTTTCCTCATTATTTTCCTTTGTTTTGAATATTGTGTTATAAATATCTTAATTTGTTTACATGCATTCATACACATGCATATGTATGCATGTATGTATGTATGTGCATTGCCTCAACCTTCTTTAACAAAGAAATTTTAATTTTTGTTCTGAAATTAAATTCCATCAGAGTATTTTTTATTGACCACAAATATTCCCTAACCTAGATGGAAGCCATATTTTCTTCTGCTATTAATGATTACCCTGTTGTTTTATCTACTTAGGCTTAAAGTTCTTGAGTTTTCTTCCTACTGAAATTTTTCGTAGTTTCAATCCACTTACCTTGTTTTCAACTATTGCCCACTCTTTTACTTCTTCAGTTCTGACTGTGGTTTCCCTGGGAATTAGGTCTCAAAGTATTTCAACCTCCTCAGAAGCTAGGGCAATTTTCAGCTAATTTGGCCCATGTAACTTCCCTAAATAAATTCTGGGCAATACAACTGGCCTTACCTGGAAGCTTGCTTCTTTCCCTCAAACTTTATGCAATAGTTCTCTAATGCCTAGTTCCCTCTGCTCCTTGGTTTTCTGACCTAATAGTTCAAAGAGTAGCCACACTGGTGATACTGCAGCATGGGGGAATTTCTGGCATTTGTGTTTTACATTACTGATCCTATGGGATAAAGGGGCAGGGGGTGAAAATAAACTATGTCATAATCCTAGCCACATGTCCTGTCCAATTCCCTCTGTATCTCTGTATAATTCCTTCATAGAGTACTGCCATGGAATTTGTTATCATGGCCCTGGAAAATTTCTGTGGGTTTGGAGTTTGAATTTCAATAACAGTGGAAAAAGAGAGAGTTCAGGGTGTGCAGTTATACATTGGCCTAAGGTTATGTGCCTAGGATAACCATGGTATGGTTCCATTGAACATGGAAGACTTTTTTTTAACTTTCTTTGGGGCCTGAGGCCATGGAAAAAGCTGAAGTTGCTTTATCTTTAACACATAATTTCCCTTCAGGAGATGTTTGAGAAGTTGTAAGTATCAGAAACAATTGTCTAGACATCTAGTTTGTTGGTTACATAAAAGAGAAATCCCTAGTAAGTTAAATGTACATATATATGCATACACATACACACACCTATATACATATACATACATACACACATATGTGTACATATATATATATATATACATACAGAAAGACAGATACGTGTATGAATGAGTTGCCTCAATCTTCTTTTTCAAAGATAATTTAATTTTGGTTCTGAAATTAAATTCCACTGGTTCATTGTTTATTGAACCTAAATATTACCTAACCAAAATCATTAAGGATTGATGTTGTGGGGGAAAAAAACCACTTCATTATTTATTAATATTGTTTGAAACTAGTTGTGTGTGGCTTGATATTATTTAACCAAAATATTATGCATAGTTCATGCTCATCCCAAACCAATGAAGGCAAGGATTGATGCAAGGAGTGATTGGATCCTACCTAGGTCTTATTTTTGTCAATCCCAAAAGTTTGTGTTTGCATTTCACCAAACTTTTATTAAATTTTTGAACTTCTCTGATTATATGTGGGTCAAATAGTCTACCTACATCATCAAAAAACTGCCCTTTTTGGAAATAGACTATGTGCAATCGCCCATTTTACATCATTGTGAGAATTCTATGTAATGTAAAACTTACAGTAACTCAGGGAGAGCCAGTCACACTTTTTATCAGACCTCCTCACTGCTGAAGTGACTTAATATGATTTTAAAAATAACTTTAGATTTTATTTTTGTTTGCTATAAACATTCTCTAGAGCAAGGCTTCCTAACCTTTTTCCACTCACGACCCCTTCAATGCTTCTTAATCTGTTTAAGAAGTACTGTCCTAAAGAATAATGCCATGGGTGGTGGCATCATGTTGGCGATATGACATTTAGAATTAGCAAGATCCAGCCTTGAATCTTCCCTCTGATATTTAAAAGTTATGTTGATCGTAGACAAACAACTGAAACATTGTGAGTTCTTAGATTCCTTACCCATAAAATGGGAATGCTAGTGCTCTTAGCATCTACCTCATAATTATACTCAAATGAAATTATATATATAATATATATGATGTATATATGTATGTACATATATGTACTTGTAAGTATATGTATATATGTATGTATACACACATATATATGTACTTAAGTGATACTCAAGTAAAATAATATATTCAAAGTCTATGTAAATAGGAAAAATATTGTCCAATATTATCTAGAATATTATATTCATTGAATTTATGAATTTTTAGGAATACTAAACATAATATTTTGCTAAATAACAAGATTGACATTAATATAGATTTAAGCGACTTCTTTAAATTCATACATTTGGATGGTAGTGGAATTAGATATCACTCATTCATAACCTCCTTTAAGGAATTTTTCACTTGTATTAGCCCATGCAATCTTTCCAGCTTTTTCTGAGAGCATCCAGCTCATTATTTCACAGACTATGATAGAATTCCATCATAATGATGTACCATTCCTTGTTCAGGCATTCCCTATTTGATGGTCATGTCTTCAATTTCTGATTCTTTACCCCAAAAAACAACTGCTGTAAATATTTTTGTCAGTGTAGGTCCTTTTCCTTTTTTGGATACAGACCTAATAGTCTTATTACTATGTCAAAGAGTATGCCTGATTTTCTAGCACCTTAGGCATGGTTCCAAATTGCTCTACAGAATTGCAGAATCAGTTTACAACTCCACCACAACACATTAATATCTTGTCTTCCCCCCAATAATTGTCCTTTACTTTTCTGTCCTGTTAGCCGATCCAATAGGTAAAAGGTACTACAACGGGATTGTTTTAATTTGCATTTCTCCAGTCAATAGTGAGAGTATTTTTGTACGGTTATAGAAAATTTGATTACATCAACCGGAAACTGCTACATTGATATTTTATCAAAAGAGGAAAGATTCTTATTTTTAAAAATTTGTCTCAGTTCTCTATGTAATTGGGAACTGAGCACTTTATCAGACATACTTGCTTAATTATTTTACAGTTACTATTGTTAACAGTATTTTCCTCCATCCTATCCACCCATTGATTGTAAGATTTGAACTCAGGTCATTCTGACTCCTGCACTGATGCTCTATCCACTGCACTATCTAGTTGCCATGAACCACAGGTTCAGATGAAAGAGGTCTTTACTTGGACACTTAATGCTGATTTGAAAGATTGCTCTTACCGAGACTTAAAGGTGGATGGTGTGGTATTTTGAAAAAGCATTTTACTTGGATGCTTGGTATTGATTAAAGATGTTGCTATTATTATGATACACATACACACATATATGTATATGTACATATTATATAATGATGCATTTTACTTAAGTATGATCCTATGAATGCCACACTTTATTTTATTGAACAATGCTTGGTTTGTTGCTGAACATAACTGTGAAATTACCCCTTTGAAATCATTCACAGCAGCAGTCCTTGTGTATGCTGTTGTGATTGCCTTTATGCCATAAACAGTCTGTTTCTTTGGCCTGTTTATTTAACTTTTGCAACGTTTCTCATATATACCTCCTTCCCCTCTCTGACAATTCTACCACACTACTGCAAGCCCTCATTAACTCATATCTTGAAGATCATAATAGCCTACTGATGGGTCTATCGGTTTCAAGGCTTACCCCAATACAGTTCATCTTCTACTCAGCCACTAAAATGATTTTCCTGAAGTATATATTCTATGATGTCAACATCTTATTTCATAAAATATAATTGCTTCCCATTGCCTCTATGAGCAATAAAACAAAATGCTCTGGCACTCAAAACTTTTCATGACCTAGCCCTGTCTGAATTATCCTTTCTTCTTATACATTTTTCCCCAATATATTCTCTTCAAACGAGTGACACTGGTCTCCTGACTGTTTCACAAAAAAGACACTCCATCCTTTATCTTCAAGTATTTTACCAGTTTTTCTCCTTGCTTAGAACTCTGTCCCTCCTCCATTCTGTCTACTGACCTCCCTGGCTACCTTTAGTCCCAACTAAAATCCCACATTTTTTTTAATATAAATTTATTTATTTAACTTTTTACATTCATTTTCACAAAATTTTGGGTTCCAAAATTTTCTCCCCATTTGTCCCCTGCCCCCACCCCAGTACACTGAGCATTCTTATTTCCCCTATCACCAATCTGCCCTCTCTTC